>JAMKCH010067443.1:0-14601 GCA_023653785.1 Ophioderma brevispina | reverse complement strand
ACGTCATCCTGGCCTATCACCGCGAAATCAGCATTGCCGAAATCTGCGAAGATATGTCGTGGAGGGCTTCCCACAACTTTTTGTCGGTGTACTACAGAAACGTCAAACTCCCCAGAGAACGTTGCGAGGGCACTCCTGCAGAAACAACACTAAATTCGCAACTACACTATACCTAAATCTCTCATCTGGTTGCCGACTATGACGCCTGCCCCCGAGTATTCCGTTGTCAGGTGATCATCTATGGTCCCCGATTTATGTTAATGCCTTTATGCCCTTAACATATGTTACTTTATGTTTGTGTAGGTCTCGCCTTTGGCTGCATTCTGTACTGCTCTGAGATATCATGCTCCACCTCCGACTGAGTGAGGTCAGTCTGGTGTGGATTGAAAATATTCATTCAACAGGGGTTAATGCATATATTTCAGTCACATTGGTGTAAAGGAAATCAGTTCTGTGTATGATTTAATCACAAACACATTCTGTTTATAATCATGTACCTTAAGCCTGATTTTTCCCTTTCCACTGTTGACTTCCCACTTCCAGCCCGCCCCACAGCATGATTATATACGAGCGTCCGTGGGGCTTGAGCCAAAACGGAAATTAAGGAAGAGCTATGGTCGACAGGTTGTGATGGTCACTGTCTAGACCATTTTTATGCTTTTAGGGGTGCGAAAATAGGTAATTTTGGGCATTCCACTTCTCAGAAGGGAAATGCATTCTTTCAGTCAACATTGGAAAGGAAACAGGCTTCAGTTAAATTATTTATTAAAACATAATGTGTTTTTGAATAATTGTTGTGTCTTTTATGAGGTAACTTTATTGCTATGTGCTTTTGTTTTCTAATTTCATTCTTAGGCTTGATAAGAATGATGCAGCGGCTACAGGCAACATAGAGAACACATGGATTAAACAGATAAGGATTAGTCAACTAATATTACCATTGTTACGAAGGTAGGTTAATTGGTAACAATTTAAGTACAGCTCAGAAGTTTTTGTTATTTCTAATACAAGTACATTATTTTTTTTATGAAAGAATATTGGCAAAGCTCTTTTGTATTATTTTTAAATTACATATAAGCAAAATGTATAAGAATTTCATGTCTTGGGAAAAGTTTAAAGTGTAGTAGTACTTTTTCTTGGAAGGCATGGACAAAAAAATCTTGATTTCAACAGTGACTTATTAATATGAAATAGTTACAAGTATGATAGTTTTTTCAGGCAAAAGTTATCCGTCTTTTAAACTATTGAAATTCTGATATTATTTAACAAGATAGCTAATGAGAGAATTAATATTCAACAACTCACCATAATGTATCTCCTTGTACAGGATCGTACCGTTGTTGATTCGTAATCAAACACACCAGTTGGGACATGCAAATTAGCGCGTCACGCCCGGGGCAGTGTTTCACGGAAGTGGTTTACGGGTAAGCCTTAGTCGACGCGGTGTGTTCGTCACGTTTTTTAGAATTGGGTACGCGCAAGGTGCAACTGCAAAGCAACAGACAAGCCAAAGCTATCATTTTGCTTTGCTTTATATTTTTGCTAAAAATATTTACTAGGAAGATTTCTGTCGAGCTGGAAACATTTTAGTGTTATAAGTGAGAATACTTATGGTCCTCTACACACGATAGAATAATTTCATAAGATTTTCGGTGTTGAAAGGGATTCAAAACATGTTAGAAGAGTGGTTCATAACAAATCAACAACTATGTCAAAGCGTCCGCGATTTTTATCCCGCTCGGGCGGCTTAAAAGCCGCCCTCGCGGGACAAAAATATGCGGACGCATGGATGCATCGTTGTTGATTTGTGATGAACCCCTCTTTAAACATGTTTGAATTCCCTAAGTTATAGTAATAAAAATTGATGGAGTGCAAGTATCTTCCAGAAGATGCTTAGGCATTGAAAAAAAAATTGACCGACATTGGGTAAAATCATTTAAAAATTAAAAAAAAATGCCGACTCAAAAAGTTTTATGCAATTAGCACAAAAAAAAAAAAAATTAGTCTGCCGAGCTGACCCCTTATTTTCATCCACAATTAAAAAAAATATTTTTTTTTACCAGCACAAAGACGAAAAATTAACAAACCAAAACAAACAAGCAAACTACCACAAGTAAAATAAAAAGATCTTGCTATGTCAATGAAAAAAAGCTTTAATAGTAGCATCTTTTATTCATTTTAGAGCAAAACATTGAGAAAGATCTAAACAAAAAATTTTTAAAAAAATCGAAAGACCTGATTTTTTCTCTGGTTACGCACAAACAAACACATTTTTTTTATGCCTACTGCCCTACAGACAAAAAAAGGAAGGAGGAAAGAGAAGATTTGCAATTTTAATGCAGTTAGGATGTTATGATGAAAAAGCTTTTAATTAACTCAATACCATCTTTCGGGGCTGAGACAACCATGCTGAGTAAAAAGCTTCTCTGAATGCATCCCAAAATATGACTTTTAAGCTGTAGAAACTTAAAACTTTGACAAAATGGATTTGCATCATTTAGTCCACTAACTACATTAAAAATCTAAAAATTACATTATTTTTTTTAAGATATGTGCAGCAACGAGCGGGCGTTGTTACGGATGTTATCCAGGGACTCTACTGGAGAAAAAATTATGATCCAACAAAAAGACCATGGTGAGTCCTAGCTAGTGTGTCTTTGATATCCAATGTCTAGAGTGATTAGAATGATTCAGGGGGAAAACGGGCAATGCAACCAAGCCACCTATACAAAGTAATACATTTTCAATGATTTATGGATGCTATGTGTGTTGCAGCTGGAGATGCTATGATGAAATAGTCATAACCAATACCATCTTTCGGGGCTGAGAAGCCCTGCTGAGTAAAAATTAAAAAAGCTTTCTGAGGCATCTTAATGAAGCAGAAAACAAAAAAAAGAAAGAAAAGCTAACCCAAGAGAAAAGATTTGAGGGGGAAAGTATAATCTTAGATCAGGGGTTCCAATTATATAGCTGACAGGGGCCAAGAAATGCCGAACACGGGTCTGAAGGAGTTCCCTACTTAGGGCCAAATACACCTGAAAATTCTATGTTTCCCTGTTTTATATTTTAGAGCAGTTGAGGGCCAGAAATTAATGGTTGGCGGCCGGATTTGGCACGGGGCGCCTATTTGAGAACCACTGCCGCGATGGTGATGATATTGCCATAGACGGTGGAGGGTTGCAGTTGGCTCCTTTCCCCGGTCTGACCATTAGCTCAGTTGGTACAGCATCAGACTAGTAAACCAAAGGTCCGGGTTCAAATCCTGGATGGTCAGTGAATTTTTTCAATGACTGTACAATTTATGTTGTGGTGTGTGGTAGAAAGTTTGACAAATTCTTATGTTATTACCCACCATGTTTGGAGCTTCTCTCTCAATTCAATTTTTGTTTTCATTGACATATTTTCCTCCCGGACATTATTTTTACCCAGGTACAAGTCTGCTGGTTGAACCACTGCGGGGCAGATAGTGGTTTCCTCGCCATATTTGGACGTGGGCGGAGCAGGTTATGTGGTCACAATAAGAAGCAATATATGAGGGAAAAGTAAGTGACCAGTGGATTAACTGGGTATAATTGAAAGCTGGGAAATGACTATTTCAGCGGGCAAGACTAAAACAACGCTTTTCAAATATTTGAGATAAAAATAAGTGAAAAAGTTTAAATATTTTGTGGAGGGCTTATTTGAAATGTTTGGGGTATGGCGCACTGTGGAATCAAAATTATAGCATAGGATAATTGGAGTAGGCCTATCCAATATCAGCCAAATTGGTGGGCAAGGGCCATTATTTTGAGCAGTGGGTGACAAGAAAATATTGAAAGGGATTAGCAGCGATAATGCGCGAGAATCGAAAAAAATGTGGAAATGAATTTTTACATTAATAAATAATCCCTGATTTATAAATGCTTTAATGTTGAAACAAACCACCAAAAAATGAGTGAAAAAAATGAGTATTGAGAGAATTTGTTCATACCGTCTCTCGCAAAAAGACATACAGCGACGCATCTCAAAATCTGCCCTAAACAGCTGATTGCGTTTTACACCAGTACAAAACTAGCCACAAGATCAAAATGTTGTGTTTGAGGTCATAAACTGTATTGATTATGGTTTTTTTTTTTACACAAATCACGCTGAAAATCTGTTGATATACAGCGGGAAAAGGCCTTTTTGATCTCGAGTCGGAATTTAGATACGCACGATAGTATTACAGAATCAGATAAAGTACTGCCTTGTCTTATACACAGATTTCAAGCAACCACTTGCAGGTTTGTTCGCATATTCCATGCCAGTAACAAAAATATAAAAATATGAAATTTTGATGATTTTTTCGATGTTTCGGATTAGCTGCCCATTCAATATGGGCATTTTCACAGTAAAGAACTTAAAATGTTACTTTGTGTCAAAAAACTTTCAAGGCTGATAAACAGCATTTTGTAAAACACTATTGATCCGTTTTTGTTCACTTAAATTTTCAAACCTTAAATTTTTTCTGAAAAATGTCATACAGTGGGTATATGGGTGGGGAAATGTTAAGGGTTGCAACATTAGTCGCCTTATTACAACAGTATAAACTGCGGCTATATCTGAAAAAGTATGCTGAGAAATTGCTCGAATTGCAAACCTGCATTGCAACTAAATGAAATAGGCGCCAATATATTGTGTGTACTTAGAAAAAATAGGAAACACTAGTGAGTTTTCAGGTTGGGTAGGCACATGTGACGCTCTCAGTTTTGCAAAATGGAAACTTTTGTAATAAGTATACCACAAAATTTGGGACAATGAATTTCAGCAAACACCTAGGGCCAAAAGAACACATCCTGCCTTTGAGTTTTAAGATTTGATTGTTTCATCACCAAAAATATTTCCTATCCAATTAATAGTACTAAAAAAGGCAAAATGATTCCCCCACTGTCAAAGAGAAAAGAGAAACAATCGTACTAGCTTGCACATTAAACTTCCTCCAGTGGGCTATTCAATATTGCATCCTACACTTTCCCATGTGAAGAATTCCATTGAGATTCACACAGAGAGGTGGGATTTCAAATAAGTGCAGAATTCATTGAGGAAGACTTTACAAAGTTACCCAAGAGGAGCCTGAATATCTAATGCAGTCAATATATTGTCATTGAGGAAGACTTCACCCTAGTCATCCAAGATGGGGGGTGAATTTCAATGTAGTGATATATTTTCGTTGAGTCTACCTAAGAGGAGTGAATTTCAAATGTAGTCCATATTAATTTTATTGAGAATGACTTTACCAAGAGTTAGCCAAGAGGGGGTATGAATTTCAAATGTAATTCATATTATTTTAATAAGGAGGACTTACCGAAGAAGTTCGTTCACTGGGAAAGTGCAGATTATGAATAGAACAGCCCATTTGGTTTGAACTTGTGAACTTTCTGTGTTAAAGGAGCAGTGGCTACACACCAGTAAAGGGACCGTGTGGTTGGCGTCATCGCAATTGATTTTCACGTTACAGTACTTCTATAAGCAACTACAAGACCCACAATGCCCAAGATGTAAAAAGAAGTTATAAGGTCAAGGCATTATTGCCTCATTTAAAAAACAGGGATTTTTAGTACCTCGCTGCCCATTATTGCAAATGCGCATTTCTGATTCGTCAGTTTACTGCCCATTATGCTGTAATAATGGGTCGCGAATGCATTTTCTAATTATATCACGATGTTTTCGGTAATAGAATAGAAATAAGGGGTTTGCAGTATTATTTATGGGCGTCATAATGTAATCCTCGGCCGGAAAAAATTAAATAATGGAATCGGCCTGCGCCTCGTCCATTATTTTATTTTTTTCCGACCGCGGACACATTATTCGCCCATAAAGGATGGTAATGCAACAATTGGAGAGAAAATGAAAACAGGAAAGGCTGCTGGACCCTCGGTAGTGAGTGTTGAGATGATGATTGCGGAAAGTGGAGAGATAGATAGGGCTTGGTGTGATGATGGATGTTGGGTCAAGGGTGTAGTGGAGGAGGAATGCCGGTGCAGTGGGCCTGTGAGTGTGTAGTTCAATTTTTAAGGGAGGAAAGGGGATGCCAATGAGCTGTGTTGCGTTATTAGGGTGTGAAGTGTTGGAGCATGCCGATGAACAAGGTGGAGAGGGTTACTAGAGAACAGAATTCGGAGGATAGTGAAAGTGGATGAGATTGCAATTTGGTTTTTATGCCAGGGAAGGAACGAGAGATGCCAGTGTTCATTTTGAGGAGGATGCAAAGGAGGAATATAGAGGCGAGCAAAAGGGAAAGAAGTGTATAGGTGCTTTGTTGGACCGGAGAAGGCCTTTGATAGAGTTTACCGTGGAAAGTGAGGAGTGGGCAATGAGAAGAGGGGTTACAAGAGTGGGGGTAGAGCGTTTGATGAGTCTGTTGAGGAGCAAAACAGAGTTAGGATAGGGTCTGAGTTTCTGAGAGATTGAGGTGAAGGGGGGTGTGTGATCAGGGTTCTGTGCGTGCCGTTGGTGTTTGCAATGGGTGATGTGGTTACGGAGAGTGCAACAGGAAGGTTTGATGCGTGAGATGCTGTGTGCGATGTTTAGTTTTAATGTGTGAGACAAGGGGGTTTGAGGGAAGAAGTTTTGGAAGTGGAAGAAGGCATTTGAGAGTAGGGCCTGAAGGGTAAACCTTGGAAAGACGAAAGTGCTGGTGAGTGGGGGGAGGGGGAGGTGTTAGTAAGTAAGGTGGACCCATGTGGAATATGTGGAAGAGGGTGAGGGCAAATTCAGTTGTGTGAGAAATGTGGGAAATGGATTCATGAAAGAATAGATGCACAAAGATGAAGAGAGTGACCCCAAGAGGAAGGGATGGTGTTACAGGATCAGTGATGCTGTAGGCGTGAGACATGGTGGCCTGAGTGGAAAATGATGATGGGATTTTGAGAGGCAGAGAGAGCAATGTGAGAGCAATGGTGGTGGTGAAATTGATGGATAGGAAGAAGATGAGGATTGATTGCAGATGTTGGGTTTGGAAGAGGCGGCTGACCGACTGGCGAAGGCGAATGGTGTTGTTGTATGTAAGATGGTATGGGAACGTGCTGAGGAAGGATGAGGAGCAGATTTTAAAAGGGACTTTTGAGTTTGAAGGTGGGTGGTTTGAGGAGAGTGGACGGCCAAAAGAGAAGGAGGGAAGGAAAGGGAGGAGGAGAAGTCGAGGGGGAGGGTTGGTTGAGAATGGGGGTATTGGTGGAGCGTGGAATGGGCGAAGTGGAAGACGGGAGTAAGGGCGATCTACGCAGGTGAGGTGAATCCGGATACCCCCCGGTTGCGGGGTCAAAACCGGATTTAAAACTTGGTGTTACTACTACTACTACTAAAGGATATGCATCACCCTTATTTCTTTAATTGTGTGCAAAGAGTCTCTTGGAAAAATAGGTTACTGAGTTGTATATGTTAATTCTACAGGAGTGTCTTTGCATTTACATGATGTTATCCTGTACCATAAGTAATAAAACAGTTGTCATGTTTGTAAAATTTTGTATGCCACCTCATTATGTTTAAAAAAGAATTGCATAACTTAAAAGGCGGTTGGCATGTCAGACAACTTTTGTAGCTTTCTAATATATAAATTTATTTACTAGTTGGATATTAGACAATTTTCGTAGTCACGCAATAATTAAAAGATTGTTTGCGAGAAAAGGAGTACAATTTGACAGCAGGGTAGAAGTAAAGTGACTTATGTCCACTCACTGGCCAATCGTATGACTGGGGAATATATGCAGAAATACTGAGCCAGTGTGAATTTAAGGATACATACCTCCAAGAGGGCTATCAGCCTCTAACTTGGTGGCCATTCACGTACTGCTAAAATTGCAAAATGCTCTCTACCCAGTACGGTCAGTGTATGATCAAGAACAAAAAATGAACTCTGATTGATTTGAAATGATAAACCTGGATAACCATACTTGGCTCATATTTATTGGGACAGTTTGAACGTACGCCCACTCCCCACAAAAAAGAGCACCGTTGGGTTGAACGAGACAACACGGCGTTGGTTTTGAGAGCCGAGAAAATTATGGCCCCGAGTATAAGAGACCATCAACAGGATGCTTGGGGTGCATTCATGGGATGGAAACAGGGGACAGCCAGGGGTGAATCACCCATCTTTTTGAAACCTGACTGTGGGGGTCGTATGGAGGTGTGACTCTTTGTACATGGAAACGACAGCTTTATGTTCCTCCATGACAGTGTATTTCATGGTTCCTCCGACCAAGTCCTAACTTGAACAAGAAAAAGGCAAATTCGGGATGACCTCAACACGAAAAAGACAAATTCTGACTTTAGTCAATGGCTCCTGAACCCCATGTACTTGCTGTATTTTTAAGATAGAAAATCATATTTTTATTATTTTTTTGACCACAGTTGCTTATTTAGAGTGTAAAAGGATATTTTACTAGCCATCCTAATCTGATATCAACGGTAGGAAAAAGGACCAGTGGAGAAAAAAACAGACACATAACACATCAGGTAAGGAAATTGGTTTCAAGATCGTCGTCAGGAAAAAATGCATCAATGTTGGGCAAAATTTCAAGAAAGAGTTTTGACACATGTACACTTGCATTCTGTAATAACATCATGGACATGCTGTTTGAAGGGTTTGAAAGTAAATCAGTGAAATACAAATATTTTATTCCCTGTGAAATCCTAAATGCAATTTTTTGCCACTTTTCAAAAAATCATGAGGCAGACCCCTGCTTTGTGTCTACGAGGAAAGTGCTCCTAACTCTAACAACACAAATACACTACTCCCCTTGTGTGAGGTTGCTCGTCCTTTTTCCTCTAGGGATGTGAAGGGATATATTGTTTAAAAATTACATGTTTTAAACATATAGCCCAAATGCCCATCCTTTATGTTAACACAACAGGACAGTACTAGTCTCCAATGACATGCTGTACCACAAGACCTTTGTGCATAAAGTACCAGTGTAACAGCTACCCCAATAGGACGATGCAGGATACTACCGCTTCACACCAGCATATCGGGCGTGTTGACCAACAATCACGGCGGGGGAGACTGCAATAAGTTCATCAGGGATTAACAACATTAAGGGGACAATGCGTTTGGGCGGGGTTATCCAATGATACATGCAATGGGGATACGCTTGTTATGCCCATGTAGATGGGAAGTGGCATGATAGGGTGGTTGTGAAGGGGAAAAAGACTTTCTACCAGAACAAAAATTGGAGGTAAGCTTTGTTGGTACCAGAAAAAACTGGATATGTCATTTAAGAAACAAGTCTCCAAATCCACTAAAATCATCTTTGGGAAATTTTATTGAGAATGACTTTACCAAGAGTTAGCCAAGAGGGGGTATGAATTTCAAATGTAATTCATATTATTTTAATAAGGAGGACTTACCGAAGAAGTTCGTTCACTGGGAAAGTGCAGATTATGAATAGAACAGCCCATTTGGTTTGAACTTGTGAACTTTCTGTGTTAAAGGAGCAGTGGCTACACACCAGTAAAGGGACCGTGTGGTTGGCGTCATCGCAATTGATTTTCACGTTACAGTACTTCTATAAGCAACTACAAGACCCACAATGCCCAAGATGTAAAAAGAAGTTATAAGGTCAAGGCATTATTGCCTCATTTAAAAAACAGGGATTTTTAGTACCTCGCTGCCCATTATTGCAAATGCGCATTTCTGATTCGTCAGTTTACTGCCCATTATGCTGTAATAATGGGTCGCGAATGCATTTTCTAATTATATCACGATGTTTTCGGTAATAGAATAGAAATAAGGGGTTTGCAGTATTATTTATGGGCGTCATAATGTAATCCTCGGCCGGAAAAAATTAAATAATGGAATCGGCCTGCGCCTCGTCCATTATTTTATTTTTTTCCGACCGCGGACACATTATTCGCCCATAAAGGATGGTAATGCAACAATTGGAGAGAAAATGAAAACAGGAAAAGGCTGCTGGACCCTCGGTAGTGAGTGTTGAGATGATGATTGCGGAAAGTGGAGAGATAGATAGGGCTTGGTGTGATGATGGATGTTGGGTCAAGGGTGTAGTGGAGGAGGAATGCCGGTGCAGTGGGCCTGTGAGTGTGTAGTTCAATTTTTAAGGGAGGAAAGGGGATGCCAATGAGCTGTGTTGCGTTATTAGGGTGTGAAGTGTTGGAGCATGCCGATGAACAAGGTGGAGAGGGTTACTAGAGAACAGAATTCGGAGGATAGTGAAAGTGGATGAGATTGCAATTTGGTTTTTATGCCAGGGAAGGAACGAGAGATGCCAGTGTTCATTTTGAGGAGGATGCAAAGGAGGAATATAGAGGCGAGCAAAAGGGAAAGAAGTGTATAGGTGCTTTGTTGGACCGGAGAAGGCCTTTGATAGAGTTTACCGTGGAAAGTGAGGAGTGGGCAATGAGAAGAGGGGTTACAAGAGTGGGGGTAGAGCGTTTGATGAGTCTGTTGAGGAGCAAAACAGAGTTAGGATAGGGTCTGAGTTTCTGAGAGATTGAGGTGAAGGGGGGTGTGTGATCAGGGTTCTGTGCGTGCCGTTGGTGTTTGCAATGGGTGATGTGGTTACGGAGAGTGCAACAGGAAGGTTTGATGCGTGAGATGCTGTGTGCGATGTTTAGTTTTAATGTGTGAGACAAGGGGGTTTGAGGGAAGAAGTTTTGGAAGTGGAAGAAGGCATTTGAGAGTAGGGCCTGAAGGGTAAACCTTGGAAAGACGAAAGTGCTGGTGAGTGGGGGGAGGGGGAGGTGTTAGTAAGTAAGGTGGACCCATGTGGAATATGTGGAAGAGGGTGAGGGCAAATTCAGTTGTGTGAGAAATGTGGGAAATGGATTCATGAAAGAATAGATGCACAAAGATGAAGAGAGTGACCCCAAGAGGAAGGGATGGTGTTACAGGATCAGTGATGCTGTAGGCGTGAGACATGGTGGCCTGAGTGGAAAATGATGATGGGATTTTGAGAGGCAGAGAGAGCAATGTGAGAGCAATGGTGGTGGTGAAATTGATGGATAGGAAGAAGATGAGGATTGATTGCAGATGTTGGGTTTGGAAGAGGCGGCTGACCGACTGGCGAAGGCGAATGGTGTTGTTGTATGTAAGATGGTATGGGAACGTGCTGAGGAAGGATGAGGAGCAGATTTTAAAAGGGACTTTTGAGTTTGAAGGTGGGTGGTTTGAGGAGAGTGGACGGCCAAAAGAGAAGGAGGGAAGGAAAGGGAGGAGGAGAAGTCGAGGGGGAGGGTTGGTTGAGAATGGGGGTATTGGTGGAGCGTGGAATGGGCGAAGTGGAAGACGGGAGTAAGGGCGATCTACGCAGGTGAGGTGAATCCGGATACCCCCCGGTTGCGGGGTCAAAACCGGATTTAAAACTTGGTGTTACTACTACTACTACTAAAGGATATGCATCACCCTTATTTCTTTAATTGTGTGCAAAGAGTCTCTTGGAAAAATAGGTTACTGAGTTGTATATGTTAATTCTACAGGAGTGTCTTTGCATTTACATGATGTTATCCTGTACCATAAGTAATAAAACAGTTGTCATGTTTGTAAAATTTTGTATGCCACCTCATTATGTTTAAAAAAGAATTGCATAACTTAAAAGGCGGTTGGCATGTCAGACAACTTTTGTAGCTTTCTAATATATAAATTTATTTACTAGTTGGATATTAGACAATTTTCGTAGTCACGCAATAATTAAAAGATTGTTTGCGAGAAAAGGAGTACAATTTGACAGCAGGGTAGAAGTAAAGTGACTTATGTCCACTCACTGGCCAATCGTATGACTGGGGAATATATGCAGAAATACTGAGCCAGTGTGAATTTAAGGATACATACCTCCAAGAGGGCTATCAGCCTCTAACTTGGTGGCCATTCACGTACTGCTAAAATTGCAAAATGCTCTCTACCCAGTACGGTCAGTGTATGATCAAGAACAAAAAATGAACTCTGATTGATTTGAAATGATAAACCTGGATAACCATACTTGGCTCATATTTATTGGGACAGTTTGAACGTACGCCCACTCCCCACAAAAAAGAGCACCGTTGGGTTGAACGAGACAACACGGCGTTGGTTTTGAGAGCCGAGAAAATTATGGCCCCGAGTATAAGAGACCATCAACAGGATGCTTGGGGTGCATTCATGGGATGGAAACAGGGGACAGCCAGGGGTGAATCACCCATCTTTTTGAAACCTGACTGTGGGGGTCGTATGGAGGTGTGACTCTTTGTACATGGAAACGACAGCTTTATGTTCCTCCATGACAGTGTATTTCATGGTTCCTCCGACCAAGTCCTAACTTGAACAAGAAAAAGGCAAATTCGGGATGACCTCAACACGAAAAAGACAAATTCTGACTTTAGTCAATGGCTCCTGAACCCCATGTACTTGCTGTATTTTTAAGATAGAAAATCATATTTTTATTATTTTTTTGACCACAGTTGCTTATTTAGAGTGTAAAAGGATATTTTACTAGCCATCCTAATCTGATATCAACGGTAGGAAAAAGGACCAGTGGAGAAAAAAACAGACACATAACACATCAGGTAAGGAAATTGGTTTCAAGATCGTCGTCAGGAAAAAATGCATCAATGTTGGGCAAAATTTCAAGAAAGAGTTTTGACACATGTACACTTGCATTCTGTAATAACATCATGGACATGCTGTTTGAAGGGTTTGAAAGTAAATCAGTGAAATACAAATATTTTATTCCCTGTGAAATCCTAAATGCAATTTTTTGCCACTTTTCAAAAAATCATGAGGCAGACCCCTGCTTTGTGTCTACGAGGAAAGTGCTCCTAACTCTAACAACACAAATACACTACTCCCCTTGTGTGAGGTTGCTCGTCCTTTTTCCTCTAGGGATGTGAAGGGATATATTGTTTAAAAATTACATGTTTTAAACATATAGCCCAAATGCCCATCCTTTATGTTAACACAACAGGACAGTACTAGTCTCCAATGACATGCTGTACCACAAGACCTTTGTGCATAAAGTACCAGTGTAACAGCTACCCCAATAGGACGATGCAGGATACTACCGCTTCACACCAGCATATCGGGCGTGTTGACCAACAATCACGGCGGGGGAGACTGCAATAAGTTCATCAGGGATTAACAACATTAAGGGGACAATGCGTTTGGGCGGGGTTATCCAATGATACATGCAATGGGGATACGCTTGTTATGCCCATGTAGATGGGAAGTGGCATGATAGGGTGGTTGTGAAGGGGAAAAAGACTTTCTACCAGAACAAAAATTGGAGGTAAGCTTTGTTGGTACCAGAAAAAACTGGATATGTCATTTAAGAAACAAGTATCCAAATCCACTAAAATCATCTTTGGGAAAATTTATTATGAGTGAGTTTGAAAGGGGCGCAAGTAGCAAGGTGTATGAGTGCAGGGTCAAAAGTAAGAAAAATGATTGAAATTGTTGAAACATGTCAGCTTAGTGGGGGGCGCCTCTGTCAAATTTGGTGAAGTTCATGTAATGTGGCAACTCTAGAAACGTATTACAGCGGGGTCTGACATTCAGAAAACACGATGTTGCCATTTTTTTTCAATTGACCTAGTGACCTTGACACAAGGTAAAAGGTCAAAATGGTCATTACATCGTCCAAGTATATCGATATTGTACCAAAATGTGGCAAATTCACAAGGCATATTGTATATGATATTTATTTTGTATTTGACATTTGTTTTCTTGTAATATGCAAAAAATAACTAATTAGAGACAATAATATGCATTAAAATTCCTTAATGCAGGCCCGTCCTGTCCAAAAAAGGAAGAGTTAGGCCTCAAGTTCTTGCACAACGTAGTCATCTGTAAACACTTCTCTGCGTAAAATTGTAGAAGTGATCCCTACACAACCCCATTATTTCTTGCTTAGGCCTATACCCATGGGTAATTAAAGTAAAGCATTGTTTTGAAAAATGTGCAAGAGAAAATGACCGATGTATAGTCGTATTACAAAATCCCTTTGAACGAATTGTCGTACCGTGAAAATGAAATAACCACAATTCGCACTTCAGAGACAAAAGTTAGTCGGGCTATACTATTATCTTAGTCTCAGTCAATGTATGATGGTTTCATTATTCGATCCCAACCAGAGACCCTGGATAGTCTCCTCTAAAGCAAGATCAAGTTAGTCACCCATATACCCGGGGGATCTCAGGTTGGTTTGGCGGTAGGGGACGAGTAACCATAGATACACACCATTGTTTTTTGCCAAAAAGGGACCCATAGCTTACCCAGAGATGCAAATGTGCCGGACCAAATGTAATGACCAAATTTATTTGCCCTTTTTCCTCAAATGTGGACAAGTTACTTCAGATGAGAAATTTGACTAATTTTCCAACAATTTTAGACAAAAAATTTGGGTTTCCGATTGAGAAAATTTTGAAAAGTACCCATTGTCATATACCAAAATGGCATGAACGAAAGGGGGTCATTGATATACCAGAAGGCTAAAATGAGGAATGATGTCTGTGGCAAAGTCCCCGTATTTGTGTTGAGAATCCCTCCTGCATATACCCAACCCTCATGCATCACAGCTGATATTAATGACCATTTGTTGGTAAACAAATTAGGTTGCACAGTTTGTAAAAAGTGCAAGACAAAATTGTGATTATCTT
>JAMKCH010067439.1:0-18171 GCA_023653785.1 Ophioderma brevispina | reverse complement strand
AGCGCGGCAATGATTTCGCATAACCTTCAATTGTTCGGGACACATTAGGAATAGAGAGAAAGAAATTGAAAAATAGATTAAACGTACCTGTTTCGATAAAACATGGATAAACACCTGGGAATTACATGAGTCTCTTTGTATTTTTTTGTTTTTTGCTGTGAAAATAGAACGAGGCGTTTTGACAGTTTCCGGAGAGTTTCTGCAGGTTTTTATTCAAGAAGAAGTTTCATAGGTCGTGCGTGTGATTGACTTATTTAACTACAATATTAAAAAGTACAAAGTGTTAAGATTTCCATTCAAATGAAACAATGCATACACTGTAAAAGGTTTACTCCAAATTTGATTTAAAAGGGGCAACAAACCTGTTTTTAGTGGTGAAAATCCTTTAGTTAAGTTATTGAGAATTTTAATCCCGTTGAGTAAGATGTTATTCAAGAGACAAGTATTGGACAGGAAGAGCTTTTAAAGATTTTTATATGTGAACGTACGGCTTCGTTTGGTTTGCGGGTTTGGAAAAAGAACACAGAAAATGAAGAATTATTTTTATGAGAAAAGAAAAAAACGCTCAACAAAGTTATGAGGACTTCGATAAAAATTTGATTCAATTGTACTACTAACATCACAACTGACTAAAAACATTATGATTTGTTCACTGCAGTATTTCAGTTATAATAACGTGTTCAGTGCGAGGTCTTTGAGTTCAATTTCAACAACTTCATGCCAATCGACATCAACACCGTCAGACCACCCACTACACACACACATAAGATTAAGACAATATTGAAAATTTAGGCAAATCTAATAACAGGTTATATGGAGCCTTATATTAATTGACAAAGAAAAATATACTTGTGAAGATGTAAACATAACACATTTTACTTATACATGTAATTTACTGGTTATTGACCTAAGCTTAACACATTATACTTATACAAAGTTAATTATCTATCACAAACATGAAAAACCACTTTTCAAAAATGAGTCTAATCTTATCATCATACAAGTTCCTTATATAACTACAACTGCATCATGATGGAATACAAGACGAGTTGCCCCTACGACATTTAGGGGAAGAGCGGGCCTATTCTAAACCCCGAACCCGCAGGGGGTCCCTTTTAGTCGCCCGTTTACGACAGGCAGGCTAAAGGGGATCTATTCTAAACCCCGAACCAGCAGGGGGCCAAATTTGTCTTGAAACCTTGATTTAGCATAGTTTGCAACTTACTGACGCTACTAACTCATTTTAAAAAGTACGGTAATTTGAAATTTTATTTGAATGCGAATTGATCAAGCTTGAAAAAGTGACGGGTGAGTTGACTTGGAGACCGGCTTAATGTACGCAAGATAGCTCAATGATGACACGTGTTATCATTGCCAGCATTTGTGGTATGGAAGAAAACAATGAGTGCGGAAGGGTTTTCTGGAATAAAAATACCCCTAAAATGATGGTTTAAGCTTCAATCATCATTAGAGTAATCTGCATCTGCAACACCCAATACAGATTCTATAAAAAGGAGGAGAACGGCAAAAACTCCCTAGACATTTGTCGGTTTGAAGGCGTAAAGCCACTATTCCGAAGGACCATTGACGTCAAGGTAGTGAATATCAGTGAAAGAAAAAAGCATTGTAGATCACTATAAGGCCCCTTATGACCCTTTCACATTCTTTTTATTCAAATCACATTTCTGAGAAAAGAATCATCTTTGCAACAAACATGAACACACAATTCGATGACATAAAGTCCAAACAGGCGACAATATTACTGATTTGGGGACACCATTAATACAGATTGCATGAAATGAACTAAATTACATTTTGACTTTCTTACAGAATGTATTATAAAGGTACCTTGTTTATGTTCTCCTCCTACAAATGTCTGTAACTTTGAAGTAAAGCAACATTCCTCAAGATCCGACGTCCTGGAGTGAGGAACATTGTCTTATAAGAGTTATGGTCTTATCTGAGTTTCAACGAAACCATTAGCGATTCATAATCCATGAGCTATCATATCACCATATTACACTATCCTAACACTTGGAATATAATGTTGCTGATTATATGGATGTACCTACACTCATAGTGCTTGATTTATCATGTGGCTTACAGAAATGATGATTGTATTATTATTATTCACAGCGCCACATTTATGTTGATGTTGTGAATCAGTGACATTAATGAGAAAGACTGTGTCATATGAAACCGTCAAAACGAACCAAAGCCATTTCGGTGCTCTCCACGTTACAAATATTATCGGTTGTCTTAATCACAAAACTTTTTTGCACATATGTTATAAACACATTGGCCAGTATGCAACAAAAGAGTTATTTGTCGCTTGTTATGCACAAAGATTAGACCGGTAATTCATTTCCGGCAGGAACCATAGTCGGGCTCCATAGACGACAACGGAAACTATTGAAGCGTAAAACTATGTTGCGTGAAGAATCAACTGAATCGATTGCCTATGTTCACCATTGTTCCCGGACGGGAGCCAGGAGGAAGATATATCCTGCCACACGGGTCTAAATCCCGGTCTAAGTATAATTCAGTCCCACTAGAAAAGACATTTGCCTTTGCATGACACGATCTATTTGCATATTTGCATATATTTGACATTTTAATCTTTGAACATTCCATTAGTTACTTTTATGGGGACTTTAGGGCACAAAGTCTACACTTTAATATGGCTCTTACTTTTGGGTTATAACAATAAACTTAATAAATAAGAAATACCCCAAAATGATTTCATATTGAACTTAAGATGTTTAGCGTTAATATGCAATTTTTCTGTAATTTTGGCGGCCATTTGAAAAAGCGGGGTCTCTAGCGAGAGTTCCCAAATTTTCCAGAGGTTTGACCCAAAATTCTGATTCAGGCATCGTTGAAAGTACAAACAACCTTCAAATCTACAAACTTCGATCAATTTTGAAACCCTACTAAATAAGATGTGTCTGAAACCGTTGGTTATGGTTAAATATATTAGAGGGGTAATGGTTGAGTTGAAAAAACTTGAATGTGTTGAACCAATAACAGTTATATCCGGTTACGAACGATTAAGGCAGGATGCCCTTCCTCAATCACTTGGAAGAAATCCAGTCGAGGTTTGTAACGAGTTTGAAATGGAAGCTAAAACAACAGTAGAATCTAACCGTATTAGCAGTGACATTCGTGCCATCTGGTTGTTGTTCATTTGATACGTGGACACCCTTCCCTTTTTTTGAAGAGCTTGAAGATTGAACTTTCTTATCTGAAATAAAGAGCATATAGTGAAAAAAAAATCCGAAAGCGCACACCCACGATATACTGCAGCAGATCAAAGCCGGTCGTTACCAAGGGCACCAACCAGGTTCGCCCGGCCGCACAACGGTGACATGTTGTTGGGTAGCCTAAGAATGCGTTATCCTCTGGAACACTTCAAACATACGATTTATGTCAGGCGTAGTCGATCTCGAAAACTGGCAATTGTTCAATGCAGCATCCAGAAGCTACGACTAGCTTACAGGCTTTCTTCTTTTGTGCACATTCCTATATCTGAAAGAATACAAATCGCATGTACCTGTCAGTGTAGACAGGAAGGATAATAAAGTACACCACCAATTTCGTGGGCTCGTATCCTGTAATCAGGGCGAATGCGCAGACTGCTTCGCTGGACAAAGCGAATCCTTTCCATTCGATGGCGAATTGATTTGTACGATATCGTGCTTCGCAGAAGTGACGTTATGAGTACAGGGTGTCACAACTGCTAAATTGCTAGGAAAAAAAGCAGGTACTGTTCTAAAGTTCTGGCACTAGCAATAAGACGATAAGCAAGAGGCCCGTTGAAGATCAAGCCGAGAGACATGGTCATCACGGGTTGGAATAATACAAAGGAAAATCTCATTTATTTGGGTGGTAAGTAAATATGGAATTTCATCACTGTAGAAAACCCAGATACACGGGTTTAAGTACGTTATCTCAGTAAATCCATGGTAAAATTTTGCTGGCTATTGTGGTTGCGAATACACCTGTATCCAGAAAGATCTGATTCAAATGACGTACGAAACTGATAAGTGATAAATCAAACACATTGCTGCCACCGGTCCTGATTGGTTGGTTGTTTCGTTAAATAACGTGGCTGCTCTGTTTCTTAATCATGATTATATTATACCAAGTACTTAAGGCAACTATTAAAACGATGGGTATCTTAAATCCTGAAAAATGTAATATAGTGTTATTTCAATCTTTAATGGAAATTTCAAAACAAACTCTAAATTGTTATGTGAATATACTGTTATGGTGATATCCTCTAGGAAAGCGAAGGGCAACTTTTAGGACATAAACGCTATCAGATAATGGGGTATTCTGAAAGGGAGAATAACTTTAGTCCTGGGTTTAAACCAGGGTTAGTCCTACAAGAGGGGACATTTGTTTTAAAAACATACTCTAAAAGTCGGCTGTAGCGGGTGAGAAACTTCCTCAGGGATGGCTGTTCCAAGCCCATTCATGAGGAATTGTCTCACCTGTTACATTTAACTTTCACAGTATTTTGAAAGGAAAAACAAAAGGTCCCCATCTTTGTGGATAACTCTGGTTAAACACAGGTCTAAAGTTGAGTCTCCCTTTCAGAATACAGCCAAATCTATTGCTACTCTAGCAATCCTGGCTTGATAGCTTATACTTCGTCCGGCCTGAACTAAGGAGTGATGGCAGAGCTTTCGCGCAGTTATTGTGCATGTGATGTGATTTACGCTCGCGATTACATCTGCCGCAACTCACGGCGATTTTGCAGTGGAAGCCTTACGGCCGGCCGGGGAAACGGATTTTCCCACGGTGTAGCGTGTCACAGACTTCGAAATATATTATCTAAAGTGGATACTGCGCGAGAGATTAACGTTATCAGTCCCCATCACTAGAGATGCGTGTAAATGATGAAAAAAATCTCAAATATCTCCGGGAAAAACAAGGGGTTCTCTGGATGTTTTTTGCATCAGCGGGTCCGTACTTTGTTTTGTTTTGAGTATTATCGTAATTGGGTCTGAAACTATTGACCTTAGCGAGAAAAATGAAACAATTTTTATCGGGTACTTCGGTGCTTACAGACACGAAAAGTGAACACGCAACTGATCGGTCGCATCCATTTTCCCAACAATGCCTTTCGATATTTTTCAAGTCTTTTAGAATTTTCAAACACAGTTTCCAATTTACGGCAACTTTTTTTTTCAATTTTCGGTCAGGATTACGTACTTACCGGACAGCCGTAGTTAGTAAGCCCGCTAAAAAGCTCTGACGTCACCCCTTAGTTCAGGAGGACGAAAGTATAGTTGCCAAGATCGCCGTTTAAGTGGCGTACCGTATCTAGGTTTCATATTGGGGGGGGGGGCAGCACGCGGCAAGTGTCGCATATCAACGACAGAAAATGCGTAGGTCCAGGGGACCAGGCTTAGGGCCCCTGTTGGGGTCCAGTTTTTTCATAGTCCGTGCGTGTTGAGTGCTTATTTACTACACATATTTAAAAGTACAAAGTTGTTAAGATTGCCATCAATTGGAACCATGCCCTACACTGTAAAAGGTTTACTCAAATTTTGCTTGAAAGGGAACAAACCTCGTTTGTGGTCAAATCGTAGTTAAAGTTCTTTAGTAAAAATTTTAATCCCGTTGAGTAATAAATGTTATTTCATGAGACATATTTTGGCATTGTTAAGAGCTTAAAGATTTGTTATTTAATACGTACGGGCTTCGTTTGGTTTGGCGGTTGGAAAAGGACCCAGAAAGAAATGAAGAATTATTTTTATGAGAAAAGAAAACGCTCAACAAAGTATAGAGTACTTGGCATCAAAATTGTATTTCCATTGTAATACTAACATCACACGCTAACATTTGAGTTGTTTCACTGCAGTATTTTCAGTTATAATAAACGTGGTCAGTGCAGTCTTTGGTCATATTCAACTTTCAAACACTTCAATGGCCAAGCGAAATCCACATCAAAACATACAACATAAGATTAATACAATATTGAAATATTTAGCAAATCTAAACAATATTTTTGTTACTAAAAAATTAAAAAAAAAAAATCAGTACTTGTGAAAGATGAAACAACACATTTTTCCTATAGCTGTAATTTACTTGGTATGACCTTAAGCTTAACCACATTATACTTATCAATTTAGTAATATCTAATCATCAAACATGAAAAACACACTTTTGCAAATACATTGAGCTAATCCTTATAATAATCCAAGGTCTCTTATATAACTCAACTGCATCTTATGGAATACAAGACGAGTTGCCCCTACGACATTTAGGGGAAGAGCGGGGCTATTCTAAAGAAACCCCCGAGCACGCAGGGGTCCCTTTTAGTGGGGGCGCCTTTCCGACATGGGTCAGGTATACCGCGGGCTATTCTACAACCCCTGAACCCGCAGGGGGCCAAATTTTCTTGAAACTCTTGATTTAAGCATCGTTTGCAACTTTACTGTGAGCTCTACCTCCATTTTAAAAAGTAAGGTACTTTAGATTATTTGAAACGACTTGATCATCTTGAAAACGTGACGGGTGAGTCGACCTTGGAGACGGATAATGGTAAACCCGCAAGATAGCGTCAATGCATGACACGTGTGTGGATCATTGCCAGCCATTTGTGAGTATGGAGAAAAATGAGTGCGGAAGGGTTTTTGGCATAACAAACCTAACATGATGGTGGTAAGCCTTTCAAATCATCTTAGAGTATCTTGAAGTCTGCACACGTCCAATACGATTTCTATAAAAAGTATGAAACGGCAAAAACTCCTAGGACATTCTAGTTTGAAGGCGTAAGCACTTCCTCCTGGAAGTACATTGACTTCAAGGTATGAATCTCAGTGAAAGAAAGCCATTTGTTATATCACTAATAAATTGACCTTATGACCCTTAAATTCTTTTTTTTCAAATCACATATTTCGTGAGAAGAATCATCTTTGCAACAAATTAACATCAGATCGATGACATAAATCCAAACATTCCGAAAATATTATTAATTGGTACCAACGATAACTACATGTAATGCATGCAATTAACTAAATTACATTTTGACTTTTCTTACGGAATTGGTTTATAAAGTACCTTGTTTATTCTCCTCCTACAAATGTTCTGTAACCTTTGAGTAAAGCAACATTCCTCAAGAGCCCGCACTCCCATGGATTGCGAACCATGTTCCTTCTAAGAGTTGCATTGTCTTATCTGAGGGGTGTTGTTTTTTTTGGTCAACGAAGCCATTAGCGATTCATATCCATTAGCTACATATCAGCCTATTACCCCCTATCCTACACTTTGAATATCATGGTTGCAACGCTTCTATGGCTGTACCTACACTCATACTGGCTTAATTTAGCCTGTGGCTTACAGCAATGAGGTGAATTGTCTCATTATTATCAGACCACAGTTGTATGTTCGATGTTTTGGCATCAGTGACATTAATGATAAGTAATGTTTGTCATAATTCCGAATCCTTTCAAAACGAAACAAAGCCATTTTCGGGGTTCGGTGCTCTCCACGTTACAAATATTATCGGTGTCTTAATCACAAACCATTTTTTTGCAACCTCGATAAACACATTGCCCGTATGACACAAAAGAGTTCATATTGCGTCGTATGCACAAAGATTTAGAGCCGTCATGTCCGGCAGGTATCAGAGTCCGGGCTCCATAGACGACAACGGAAGTGTGAAAATAATGTTGCGTGAAGAGTCATTTGAATCGATTGCCCTATTGTTCACCAATTGTTCCCGGACTGTGAGCCTTGAGGACTATATCGCCTGCCACAGCCGTTCCTAAATCCCGTTCAAGTATAATCAGGGAGTCCCACTAGTAAAAAGTCATTTTCCTTTTGCATTGACACGATCTATTACATATTTTTGGCATATATTTTGCATTTATCTTTGAAATTTCCCTAGTTACTTTTAATTTTGACTTAGACAAAGTCTAACTTTAAATATGGTCTTACTTTTGGGTGATAACAATACACCCCTTAATTAACATTAAGAAATACCCACCAAAATTGATTTCATCTTGACTCTTAGATGTTTCAGCGTTAATATTCCATTTTCTGGAATTTTGGCGGCCATTTCGAAAAGCTGTCTCTAGCGAGAGTTCCACACATTTCACAGAGGTCGGACCCCAAAATTCTGATCAGCATCGGTTGAAAGTACAACACCTTCAAATCTACAAACTTCGATCAATTTTGAACCCTACTAATAAATATGTTGTCCTCAACCGTTTGCTCATTGTTAAATATATTAGAGGGTTAATGGTTGAGTTTGATATACTTTAAGGGGTTTGAACCACTAACAGGTATCTTCGGTACTAACATTCATGCAGATGCCCTTTCCTAAGTAAAAAAAAACCCTTGGAAGAACATCCAAGTCGGAGGTTTGAAGAGTTGAAATGGAGCTAACAACAGTAAGAATATAACCGTATTATGCAGTGACCATTCGTGCATCTGGTGTCTTCCTTTTGATTACGTGGAACCTCCCTTTTTTTGAAGAGCTTGAAGATTTAAACGTTCTTATCTGAAATAAGATGCATATAGTGGACAAAACAATCCCGAAGCGCACAACCACGATATACTGCAGGGCAATCAAGCGGTCTTACAAAGGGCACCCACCAGGTTCCGCCCAGCGCAAAACTGTGACAGTTGTTGGGTACCCTAAGAATGCGTTATCCTCTGCCACTTCAAACAACGATTCTGTCCAGTGATAGTCGATCTCGAAACTGGCAATTGTCAATGCAGCTATCCAATAGCTCGACTAGCTTTACAGCTTTCTTCTTTTGGGCAAATTCCCTCTATCTGAGGAATACAAAGCGCACTGTACCTGTCAAGTGTAGACAGAAAGATCATCATACACCACCAATTTCCATGGCGTATCCGTATCAGGGCGAAGGCGCAGACTGCTTCGCTGGAAAACGCGAATCCTTTTCCCGTCGATCTGCGAATTGATGTACGATATCGTGCTTCGCAGAAGTGACGTTATGAGTACAAGGGTGGTCACTAACGGTGCTAAATTCACTAGGAAAAAGCAGGTTACTGTTTCTAGGGGTTCTGGCACTCGCAATAAGACGAATAAGAAGAGCCCGTTTAAAGATCAGCCGAGAATGTCCATCACGGGCTGAAAATTTACAAGGAAAATCTCATTTACTTTTGGGTAAAAGTAAATATGGAATTTCATTCATCTTTATAAAAACCCATCCACACTGGTTCTAGGTACTGTTTTGTCTGCAGTAAAATCCATGGTAAACATTTTGTGGCATATTGTTGTTGCGAATTCCCACCTGTAGCCAGAAATGATCTCTGAATTAAAATGACGTACGAAACTGATAAGTGATAAATCAAACACATTGCTGATTGCTCAAAAGCCCCGTCCTGATTTGTTGGTTGTTTCGTTAAATAACGTGGCTGCTCTGTTTCTTAATCATGATTATATTATTACCAATGTCATTAAGGCAACCTATAACATGGGTATCTTTTAAAAAAACAAAAAAAATCGTTTATCCTTGAAAAATGTACTATGTTGTTATTTTCATCTTTAATGGGAAATTTCAAAACAAATATAAATTGTACTGGAATATACTGTTCTGGTGCTTCCGTAGAAGCGAAGGGCACTTTTCGGACCTAACGTCCTAAGATAATGGTTGTTATTCTGAAAGGTAGACTAAACTTTAGTCGCTGTGTTTTCAACCAGGGGTTAGTCCGACAAGAGGGGACCTTTTTTTCTTACAACAGACGCTAAAATTTTCTGTAATGGGTGAGAAATTCCTTCATGGATGGTCTGTTCCAGCCCATCCTGAGGAATTTTCTCACCTGTTACATTTACCTTTCACAGTATTTGTGAAGAAAAAGGTCCCCTCTTTGTGGACTAACTCTGGTTTAAACCATGGCTCAAGTTACGTCTCCCTTTCAAGAATACCAGCCCAATATCTATTGCTCCTCTAGCAATCCCCTGGCTTTGATATCTTATATTTCGTCCGGCCTGACTAAGGAGTAATTGCCATAGCTTCTCGCGTTAGGGGCATGTGATGTGTATGTTTACGCTCGCGATTACTGACTGCCGCAACTCCCGGCGTTTTGCACGTGGAAGCCCTTACGGCGGCCGGAAAGTATTTTCCCCCGGTTAGTCTGTGTCACAGACGCGAAGATATTATCTAAATTGGTACTGCGGCGAGAGAATTAACGTTATCAGTCCCTCATAGAGAATGCTTGTAAATGAACTAAATCTCAAATATCTCCGAAAAACATAAGGGTTCTATGGATGTTTTGCATAAGAGGGTCCGTTTCCTTTGTTTTTGTTTTGAAGTGTTTGTTTTTTGGTTGGCTTTTTGTTTTTTTATTTTGGAATTGAACATTTTTATCGGTACTTACACTGTCGGTGCTCGGGTCAGACACGAAAAGTGACACCGCAATCCCTACGGCGCATCCATATTTTTCCCCACAATGCCTTTCGATATTTTTTCCATTCCTTTAAATTTTTCAAAACAAGAACTTAGTTTGGTGCATTTAATCGGCAGCTTGTTTTTCAATTTTAGGGTCAGGATTACGTACTTACACCCTTATCCCCCGACCGCCGGCCGTAGTAAGAAGCCCGCTAAAAAGCTATGAACGTCCACCCCCACCAACCCCGTAGTTAGCAGGACAGGGGCAGGCCTGTACGAAGTATATTTGGCCAAGATCGCCGTTCTCATGGCGTAATCTAGGATTTTCATATAGGGGGGCCAATATTGGGGGATGGTGTGGGGGGCAGTGTGCCAGCATCTTCTCAACAGGGACATAAAATGCGGCGTATGGGTCCAGGGGCCCGCCTTAGGTCCCCTGTTGGGGTCCATGGGCGAAGCCCCCCGGTTGGGAGGTCCGAGGGGGCGAAGCCCCTAGAATTTTTGGTTTTATTATGGCTTAAATGTCTCTGAGGCGAAATTTTTTTTGTACGATGTTTGTAAAAATTTTACTTGTCGCAACAAGCATACAAACAAACGCATGCAACAAACACCACGGGTTGTGTCGCGCACGCTTTCCATTGGATTTTTTTAAAAAAAAACAAACCTATACTTTGCTACCATATCACAAGTATCGCCTGGGCAAGTGCCATGACTGGAATTTTTTAAGTGAACCGACAGGCTCATCTCAAAACCGAACGAAATCACGTTTGGGTGGGGGGGTACGGTTGTGGGGGGATTGGTGGCATTATTGGGGATTTGGGGGGTGGGGATTGTGGGGGGGTCCCATTTATTGGTCGGGTGACTTGGGGTATATATGGGTTTGGGTGGGTTTGGGGGCATTATTGGGGGCACTCTTGGGGGGCCAAAAGAGACTTGGGGGTCCGGCCCTGGTCCGCGTTTAGTACCAAACACGCGCGATGAGAATGCCGGTAAGGGACGTGTCCACGAACCCCGGGTGAACGTCTGCCCGGTCCCCTTCTGTCTGATACTAAGGCCAACAAGCCTGTCTACCTTTAGTGTCAGCTGCTCTCGCTGAGCATACTTACCTTCATGGCATGGTGCTACAGGTATCTACCGGAGCTCATAATAACGAATATATCCGTTTAACTCTTTGCTTCGCGTACGTATTATGCTATGCGCCATGGCTAACTCTCAAGTTAGAGAGAGGCACTAAGTGCTGAGAAAGACAGAAGATAGCGGAATTATTTGGTGGTCTTGAGCTAAATAGCCGTTCGTTGGCGTTTAATACAGGGGGTCGCCGCCGTGTTCCAATCAGCGAAGCGCCACTTGGGTTTGTTTTTTTTTTTTTTTTTTTAATTTTATGGTGTTTTTTTGTGTTTTTTGTTTACACCAAACCCAGCCTCCCATCTACTCCTGTAGAACTGTATTTCATCATTTTTTGACACTAGGCTACTCAGCTTTTAACCTAGACTATTAACTTGCTGTGGTAACTGGTCCGAGAGTGGTTTGGGATATTAGGTGAGGCCAAACAATGTTAACTACTAACAAACCAAAACTTTCATGGGGATGACGGCATTAACTTCGAGTAGTCTTTGGTTCGGTGCGCTCCAATATTTAGAGAAATCTTCTGGTGGTTCTTGAGAATTCGTTAGGTGCTTTCAGCTCCAATTTCAATCAAGCTTCCACTGTTGAGTTTGGTAGGCTAGAGAACCCATTTACAAACACCAGAGGGTCATTCAAGCTATTTCAACAAACAGCTTTCCTCCTCACATCAATTTCAAATTTCAATTCACATCAGTTTCAATAGCGGACACATACGCGAAGGAGAAAAAAGGCACTCTTTTATTCCATAACAAAAGAGCGGTAGCGGGTGGAGAACAGGATCGGGAAAACCCCGACGAAAGACGGTACAGGGCCCCAAAGGAGGGCTCATGCGGGTGAGGTTCAGGTCACCCGAACAATCTCCGTAAAAGAAGAAAACAAGACGGAGTTTTGCCCCATAACGGGAGACACGCGTTTTGGGGCGAGGGACACCACACGCTGGGGCATCGAACGTAGGGGGTCTGTCTTATTGCCGCTCTTTTGTAATAGTGGATTCGATAGAGAGATAGAGCTCGGAAATACGAGGGAACCCCAGACCATCCGGGTGTGCTTAATTTATTCAATCTATACTTAATTTTTAATTAAATAAAGCGGAACAAAACGTCTCGAAATCCAAGTTCTTGCCTGCTTTCGCGCATAGGTATAAGACAAAAATCAGCAAACTGTATATGAGTAACAGGGGGCCCCCTACCAAAAGTGGGGGAGCATGAACGCGATTTCTCAACAGTTTTTTTTAAGCCCTTCTGATCGGCACTACTGCGACTCACTGACCATAACACAAGGACCAGTTTTGTAAATGTACAAGCGCATTGAATGACAATTCAACTATTAGAACAAAACTTTTGTTTAAACAATTCCTGATAAATCTCATGTAATCAACCCAGACGGTCCCGGGCTTTCTCGATCACCTGGCTCTTTTAAAGTAGTAGTTTTGTTTGAAACCATGTTCCGCGATTACATGCAGGATGGGGTACCCCATCCGCTAACCATTGAACTTGATCTTGCTGGGCCCAAGCAACACCCACCCCCAAGTTTTCGTAAGCGTATACACTCATACAAAAAAAAAAAAAAAATCAAGAAAGAATATAATTTTTTGCAAAATCGCATATTTCCCCTTAATTAACTAACCCTAACCCTGATCTCTTCTCAGATGGTGCGAAATATACATTCACCTTAAAAACAAAATATAAAAATAAAAATTAAAAAAAATTTAAAAACGCCAAATATCTCTTATTCCCAATGTGGCACTTCCCCTCCAGGCCGCTCTTCCTCAAATGATGCGAAAATACATTTAAAAAACAACCATCGCATAATAATGTCCCCTTTTAATTAATTGTACGCTTACGAAACCTGGTCACCTTGGCTGAAGTACCGCATATTCAATAATAACTCATTAAAAGCTGCTCCCTGGCCGGAAGTCATATAACCCATTGTAGCCTATAGACCGTATTCATAGCCAGCCATGTGGTGGACAAGATAGAACGCAATTCCATGACTACAATACATTCACATTATCAGATCCCTGTGCAAGCTCGCAACATGGATCGATTGACAGCTATGTTTGTAAGTCCTGGAAATGTATGCATCTTGTCCACCAACATGTCTGTGGCTGACGTCATTTGATACGTCGGAGTCTGATTTTTTATTCCTGGTCAGTAACGCATAATGAGTGTCGATGGTAAGAATCATTTGGAGGGGGAGGTGTTGAGATAAAACGAAAAAGCTGTAATGCGCAACTGGGTTGTTCAACTGAATTGATACTGTAACCATTTTACATGAACCTTTTTGTATGAATATGTGAAGGCTTCCTACCGAGGAACGCAATTTGAATAGATTGTCGTACAATCTGAGACACGCTATCGATTCCTTTGTTTGGAGTCAATCAAAGAACGGATGAAGTGTCATGAATATCGAGGCCGGGTGATCCTCTTAACGTTGAGGAGGATTAGGCCACGTAAATATTGTAGTTCGTTATGAGTGGCCAAAACTCTTACACTTAGACAAATTATTTGACCAAGATGTCCTGCATTATTTCTGGAACAAGGCGAATAAATGTAAACGCATCAGATTTTCTAATATTCCTAAGTGACGTAAAAGAACTTTGGCGGGTAACAATTACTCCTATCAGTTTCTTTTCTTATGTTGAACGCTTCAGAGTTTGTTCAAGTTTGGAATTTACTGAGTTCATTTGCCTTGCATATTTGTTTCGTGAGAAAAGGGGCATTTTTTAATTATGGCCTTAAGCTGATCTAGTATCGTCACATCGAATTTCTATTGTATTGATTGGGTGAAGTATACAACCTCTCAGAACGAATGGAATCGTCGACACGCCCCAAAAACTTTTAATGAACTGACAGGAATAAAAAATCCTACTATAATTCCGAGTCATTTCAAACCTTGTTCTGCACCCTCTGCATCCTCTATTTTTCAATCTTCTTTTTATACATTTCAAGAATGTAGTGCTAACCTTTCACAAAGTCTGCCAACAAATTGAAAACCAATAGCAACAGTATTGACGTTGTGGTGCAAAGTCCTAGATTTGGATCAAGTCTAGCATCATTCTTGAATGGAATGTAGCAGTGCCAGCGCTCGCTCGCCCGCTGAAATAAGCCTATAGGGAATGATTCAATGTATGTTGCTTGTAAAAATGCAACTAAATAATTTTCATGGTCAGTGACGAAGCTAGGGAGATTATACAAGCATAGTGTCTTGGATTTAGAAGTGATCGCAACAAGTTTTGGAAGTACATCTCAAATATTGTGTCTCAACAGAAATACTAACAAATTAACACGGTGTACTTAGTTTGTAGAGATCTGGCAGGTAAGTCGCTAGTATTTTGGCCCTTCGTTTAAACTGCATTTTAAAGAATCATCTTCGAACTTAATTTACGCATTTATAATGTGGTTTTTCATGATAATATATCCCTACTTAAAGAGGGTTGTCTTGGAACTTTCTTTGTACACAATGAATAAAACATTGTATAATTGTATTTCTATTATCTCCACAAGATTACTTAGGTAAATGTGAACATTATAAAGCAGTCCATACTGTCCCGTTGACGTCCAGCAGCGGAGAAACAGAGATACTCTTACTACTTTCTAAAAGTAGTGAATATTAAAGGGATATACCGCGATTTCACTTTAATCCAACAAATTAAACACAATTTTGACTTGATTTCAAATTTACCCCTGTACTAATTTTACCCACTTATTTTACAATGTTCTCTATATTCCCAGAGGTTGGACCCCAAAACTACGATTTAGTACCCTTCAAACTATAGGAAAATATCTTCAAACCTTCTTCACCAGACTCCGAGAATATGATTCGCATTTATAACCCTACTATATTGCACTTTTTGACTGCGCTTGTATGATAGTGAGTGACGAGCACAGTTTCAGGTGTAAGTAAACATTCACAATCCAGGTGTGACTTTCGTGAACAGGTGTGGTGCATTCTTTTGAAACTACGGTCTTGTTCACGTCACATGTTGAAATGTTACGCACGGTGCTTCATTACATGGTGGATAAAAGCGCAACATGTGCATATATCTGGTATACTGTAGTCTATATAACTATTGATCTTCGTCTGTTTGATAAAAGTATAAAAGCGTCTTTTTGAAACTATCCAAATGAAACTATCTGAATGATGAATAATTTTTTGCAGATAATCTGTAAGGTTTTCCAGAGTTTATTGTATTTAACTGTTGTACATGTTCATATTTTGATATTATGTAATACGCAAACTTCATATTGAATTGATTTTAATTGTATATAAATTCCCTATGTATTTATGTATATGTATTATATAATTTTTAATGTATAGCAAGGCCCTGTGTTAGAACAGCCTCGGCTGAATCGGGCAACCCTGGGTAAATATGTTGCAAATAACAAATAATAAATAAAATAAAAATAATAAATAGTTAATAAATTCAAAAATAGAACTTATTTTTTCAACTTGCTACGTTTCGACCGGTGTAAAGCGTGAAACTGATGTTGCGTGAAGAGTCAACTGAATCGATTGCCCTATTGTTCACCATTGTTCCCGGACTGTGAGCCCAGAGGACTATATCTCCTGCCACAACGGGCGTTGCGGTAGATTTACCCAAGGGGCCAAACACTACTTTTTATGTCAACCTGACATGGGATGCTGTCAAAGGTTGTGTGGTATCAACGTGTTCAGGGGACCTCCCATAACAACTTCTAGGTGGACAACCCTGAAAATATGCTACTCCAAACATAATGGCGGTCATTTTTCAAAATGGCTGTCATTTTAAACTAACCATATCTCAGTATACTGTGTACAGAGATATTGTGATTGTGTGGATAAACCTAGGTTTTTGGGGTCCCTGAATCCATTGGTGCAATCAAGCTACACATAAAATGTAATATACTGAATATGGCGGCCATTTTTCAAAATGGTCGCCATTCAAAACTATTTTGACCATATCTCAGCCCACAATGTACATAGAGTTGTGATTTTGGTGGCTATAGCCAGGTTTCTGGGGTCATAGAATCCATTGGAGCAATCGCTTAATACAAACTTTATCACTACAAATTAACCACCATGGCTGCAAAAATGGTGCCAAAGTTTTGGAAATGCAATTTGTTAGAAGGCAATGTGTCTTAAGGTGGGCACCTCTTTCGTGATGCACAGATATGTTAGTGGAGAATCATCAATTTGCATGTTTTGTACAAAAACTTTGTCTTGCCAACATCGTAACTGTACAAAAGCATACATTTTGGAAAGCTTATAAAATAAGGATTACAATGGCATCAACGCAAACTCAATATTCAGGGTGTATATGTAGATATACAGGGTGTAACAAGTAAATTTTCTATAAAAAAGAAAAGAACACTAACAGAGCTTTCAGAAAATATATAGTTTGTATAGGGTGTAGTGAATCCTTACGTGTGTTCAGGGTGACGTAATAGCCTTCGTTATCAAAAACGCTAATTAATGCAAATTTTATTTACTGCTGTTAATTCATTCATTTGCTTTAAACTAATGTACATATATGTACTTACTTGATGCAATACATTTGAATCTTTGTTTTGATGATTTTTGGCCATTTAGATATCACTTTACAAAATATTAGTGTATGCTATATTTTACACAGAGGTCTATGGGAAAACCATCTTTCAGCTCGTTATTTTGCTTATTAATTCTAATTAATGCAAGCTAGATCATTACCTTTTTCCATGTTTTTAATTGCTGCAATGTTCAAGATTAAGTGTATACATAAAAAAGATATCCATGCTACATCAAATAATAATTAAAAATAATGTTTTTCATAATTTTTTTCAGCAAACTTGGGTTTTCCCATAGAGTTTCTATGGTACCGTGTCCCAATATCCGTGTCCCAATATCTGCCACCCTGCATGCTCGTTAACATAATTAATCATAAACTCAATTAACATTAATGGATAAGGCCGGTTTTGGTGTCAAAAGAAAGAAGAAAGAACATGCTTTAAAATGATATAAAAACAAAAGCTGTAGGTGCTCATCTTCATAAAAAAACAACTAAAATGATTTCATTTTTTTAAGAGAAATGTCATGTCACCCCGCCATCCTACAAGTACCCACATTGAGACACATGGTCAGAAAACACTTAATTACGGTAACATGTGCAAAATAGTTCATTCACGATGTTTCATTTTAAAAAAAGTACACAATTTTCTAAGTAAATGTGAATGCTATACTTGGTAGATGTATAGAACTATTGTATTGTATGCAAATGCTTCGTGTTGGTGCAGTATTGAAAATTACTTTTAGGCGCATTCTTCTCGTTTCAGTACTGAATCATGGATGATCAGAAAGTGAAACGTAAGATAGAAGGTGGCATATAATTAGTAGCATCACGTTCTAAAAGATTGAAGAGGACAAAGTTGATGGCGAATGCGCATTCTGTATGGATGGAAGTTCAAGTCAATTGTTATTATCTGGTTGAATGATGAACGGAAGAGTTCAAGACTATTTATTCTTGCAGTGGTTTCCCTTGGATGTTCCTGTAATCGACGTAAAACTGCATTAATGTTGTTGTCAGTTATCACTCTGTGTCTTCTCCCTGAGTAACCCTTGTTCCGATTAAGGCTCATTACAACAAGTTGACGGACATCCTCCATAGAAACGGGAATGTTGAAAATGCACGCTCTACAGCACACAAAATTGGTAT
>JAMKCH010067438.1:0-49282 GCA_023653785.1 Ophioderma brevispina | reverse complement strand
TCCGTGCTTTTAATACCTGAATCAAAAATAGCAGCTTTAATTATCAATGTTTCTATGGATGAGATGCTGTATTGTCGTTCCGAGTATGTAGGTATATCTAGGAAAAAGCGCTAGAGAAAATGAGTTAAACAAAACCGTCAATCGTTACAGATCCAGTAGATCCCAGTTTTTTAACCACCGTGTTCTAATGGCTAAAACAAATGTTCTTCTCATTATGTACTTTGTTTAAAGTACAGATTGACTGATTCAAGAAAAGGGGGGGGGGGCGGTAAGTGCTTAGGGACAGCTGTTCTGCGCTAGACACCTGCAGCCTAATTATACCCAATATGGCGACTTTAGCTACAAGGTTTATTTTTCTTTGTCTATATTTGGATCTAGTAACACTACATGGAAATCCGTGGGACCATATTCTTCGTGTACCCTACCTGTGAAGGTGGAACACTGCAGACCCGTACACGGCATGCAATGACCCTTACCAAACGGACCACGTTGACTGCAACACCCAGGCTCGTCACAGGATTCACAATCTTGCAATACACATCTTGTGAAATAACGGGTAAGACATAATTGTGTAGCAGGTCAGGGTTCTGTTACCTTTTGACAATAGAAGTCTGAGAATGTTAGTTGACAACAATAATTACTCTTTCAGGCGAGGGGGAATAACTATAAGAAATTTTTCATATTACTGTTGTCAAATGGCCACGCCTGTTTCACTAGGCCATTTGGGAGCTATTGGTTCCTATTCGACCTTTGATTGCCCTAATGAACGATGTGCTACATATTTTTTAGTTAAAAAATGTTCACACTTGTAGAGTATCACGACCCAGGGAGCTCAAAGGTCAAAAATGTACCAAGGTCCAAGTGCTCAATGGAAGTCTATACTAGGTATCACATATCCAATAGGTAAAGCAATGTCCACTTCGCGTCAAATAAGCGCACGAAAAAAACCGGTCCACTATGGAAATGAATGTTACATTTCCAAAATGGAGGATAGTTCTTGGTAGAACACCAGTGGTGTCCCTTCGAGCCACGTTTATCCGTTTTAGATACGCCTCCTGAAATATATTTCCCTCTGTGAAGGTGACTTTATGCGAACATTCCACCTTATGCAATATCTCTTTGTCTAGAATCGTGTGTTTCTGAGGTGCTCGCCAGTTTTTGGCGGGTTTTTGTGGCGCTCAAAATTTCCACTTCCCTCAGAGCATATTGGCGGGAATGCTTGTAGCTCTCTATTTTGAATGTATTTGATCTTCTGCTGAGCCAGATGACATAATTTTGACTCTGACATGCAATTTGGGCTGCTGTATCGGTTTATATATAGCCTTCCTCTTCCTTTAGGATGCCGAATAATCCAGGCATTTGTTGCTCATGTATTGCAGAAACCTCTTCTTCCTACTATTGGAAAGTAGTATGAAGACCATCCACTGTTTTCACAGTCAGCCACTAGATTTTGGTATTGACAGGTCCTTTTCTTGCATATTCTTTGGATAAAAACACGAGGTTTGGACTTAGTTGTTGAATCAGTTAGCCACACAGGTTATGTGACATTAACAGGGCCGCCGCGATCAGGCTTCAACCCGACCCTATTACACGAACTGCGAGTCACAGTAATCCCTATCGAGCAGCCTGGATCAATGACAGATGGTATAAGCAATGGTCATCCTCTACTTTAACCTAAAACAGTTGTGCAGGACAGGCCCCATCTAGCAAGCCCCAAAAGGCCGTGGGACTTCGATAGGAAAGCATGGAGTCAACCTCAAAAAAGATCAGAACTGGCGTTGGTCGTACAGAGAACTTCCTTCACAAGATCGGAGTAGAACTATCACCAAAGTGCGATTGTGGAGAGCCACAAACGCATAGCCACTTCATAGATGATGTGAGGTCTACAGTCCCCAAGAGGAATTACAGGCCTGATCAACCGGGATGATGAACTAAATCAGCTCGGTTAAAGACGGATCTTCCACTGTGATTTGGACTTGCCGCACGAACGAACGCATTTGATAGGTTCTCCTCCAGATGGGAACGTCGGCTCTGATTGACACATGGATTGTTTGGTTAGAAAAGATGGTGATATCTGATCTTTAGCGGTCTCAGTGAGTTTGGAGGGGAACACTATTTGTTTGTGTCCTCATCCATCAGGAATATCCAGTCATTGGCCTTCTCAGAATTTGGTGTTTGTCCTTAGTTTCTTTGGAAGACTGGATTCAGATCAATTCTCTCATGTGTGATTTTTTTTATGGTTTTCATCCGTAAAGGTTAGACCAAGATCTGCCCATTGACATTCTGTTATTAGTCGGTTGAGGCCTTTCCGAGTTTTGATGATAATGTCTTTGATCAGCTTGGTTCTTTTTACCAAAGACCGGCTCAGACCTCAGGCCAATATGTAATCCTTGACATCAAGGTTTCTGCAATTTGGTGGGGGGGGGCTTCTTCTCGTTCTTTTCTTTGAGAATTAAAAGTCTTGCCTGCCGACTCGAAAGCACTGTGAGTTTATCCTGGCCTTCTTACTCTTGGTTTGGGTGCGCGACTAGTCGACGTACATCTGCCTTCGTTGAAGAGCAGGGCATATCTATGTTGGAATGATCATTATTGAGATGATACTTTCACCTGATAACGTAGTATACACGTACACGTGATGAATATTTTGGAAAATCACTTTTGCAAGACTAGTTTTCTTTTCTCGTATTTTGCATCAGCTTTGAAATGCCTTCAGGTAGGTAATTAAGCCATATTATATAGTCTTTGTCAAAACTCTGCTTAGTTCTGTTCGTGAAAGGGGGAACCGCGAGCGAAGCGAGCGGCACGAACGTGTCATCAGGCCGGATCCAGGGGGGGTCCCGGGGTGCCTTGGCACCCCCCCCCCCGACGCCAGATTTTTTTGAATGAACATTCTACAGAGAAAGAAATAGAGAGGATATGACAACTATCGTCTCGACCAATGTTTTTAAATATACCCTTGCAACGGCAAGCACGTGCACCAAGACTTGCCAACTCCTATTGAATTTAGAGAGAATATACTTCCCTCAAACAAACAAAATATGGCTTTCGCCTTTTCCCGTTATGGTCTTTTCTCTCCGAAGAATTTAATAGATTCAAACTTAAAACGCTTGGCCTACGCTTCGCGTATGGGCGGAAATCACCATGTTTTTCTTTTCTTTTTTTCATGCTACAAATATACATGTATGAACATGGACAAAGTTTAGGCAAATAAACACATTATCGTTGTTTAAAAATCAATAGTTTGTAATTTTCTTTAATATTTTCGGTGAAACACTCCGGATTTTCAGGTTGTGTGATTAGCATAGATTGCCTTTCAAACGCTTGCGGTATTATTTACTTTTTAGCCTATTGATATGATGTGACATTTAAAGAGGGCGGTAAGGAGTAAAGGTTGTGCGACATTTTGGGTAACGTAATTACGGCGAATTCGGCAACTTTCAGCCGCATATTTGTGGAGAAAATAGCAATTTATCGTGCGCGGAAAACGTCGGAATTGCCGTTTTCTAACACTGATTCTCCTAGAGTCTGTAGAAGTGCGCCTAAATCCCTAATTCTGCCCAGAAAATAAAGTTTTCAAAACACAAGTTGCAGCTGATAATTATAATACAACTTGCAACTTGTTATCCTCTTCGCTTTTCAAGAAAATTGCCATCAAAGGTTTTGATTCTTAGGCCGTTTTTACGAAATAGTGTGGGATGGTATGTCAATGAAACGTTTCCCGTAGGATTTTGCTGCTCAAGTTGATTTTCTTGCTGTTTTTTTCTTCAATACCTGTTACAAAAATTTACGTAAATTAAGAAAACCGGTTTTCCGTAAATTTACGGAAAAAATCTGTTTTAGAAAACAATAAAAAATAAAAAACAAAAAAACATAAAATACTAAAATTTTTTAATTTTTAAGAGCGCCCCCGAATATTCAAAATTTCTGGCAGCAATTATTTCCCGGACTTTTTTTTTGGTTCCGTAATTTAAAATTACTGGCAATTCGTCTGTTTAAATACATATTTTTTTTCCATAATATGAGACAATTTCTGTAAAAAAATTACTGTCCAAAGTTCCGTTAATTGACAGAAATTTCTGTAAATTTACCCTAAAATGACTGGAAATAGCTGCCAGGAAATTTCCGTAAATTTACTGACATTTTTTTTTAACAGTGAGACCAGGCAGTCATAAAATGATGGGGTGCAATTTTCGGACTGTTTGCCCCCCCCCTTCCTCAAGTGAGAAACGTTACTACATGTAAGAAATTTATAAGTCGGTCAAATTGGTGTTTTAATGTACACTAAACATGTTCGTCTCCTTATACGGATTAAAAAAAGTATCTATTTTCCTAGGTTCAGACCTTAGTTAAAGCGCTATATCCCGATATGGTTCAAGGTCATCCTTGGGTAAAAATTACCCATGCTCAGATTTTGTTGAAAAATGGTGATAATTGTTTGCATTGTCCAACGGATCACCCAAATGTATTGAAATTTTAACAGTGTTTGACATTTTGTTGGGTCATTACAAGCAAAAATTTAGGCATAGCAAGGGTCTACATTGTCCTATGGGGGGTCACCAAATTTTCCCTGAGTCGCAATGGTTATATCACCAAACAGTTAAAATAAAATGCTTTTCTTTTCAGTATGACACAAGGAATCATTTGACACCACGTTCAACAAAAAAATCGAAGCATTTTACCCCCCATGGTACTTTGACCCATTATGGGCTATACCGCTTTAACTGAAGGTTGGAACCTAGGCAAATATATAACTTATTTCAAATCCTTATGAGAGAGGAACGCATTAGTTACAATAAAACAGGCACTTTCACTTGTTTGAAATTTTTCCTTGTACTAACCTTTTAACATTTCCCCCCTTGCAGGAGGGTGCCTCAGTCCGCAAATTTTGCCCCCATCATTTTTCTGACAGTTTAGGCCCCTACTGAAACCCAAACACAACAATAAAATCAATTTTAGCATAAAATCCTACGGGAATACCAACCACCCCACACTAAATGCGACAGCCCAATCTTTGTCAACATTAATGTTTTGTTTTTTAGATTTGTTGATTCAATATGCTTTTTGCCAAAAACCTTTCATAAGAATTTACAACTGACTGCACACTCGGGAAAAAATGTGCGAAAGGGTTCTAAACTTGTCCTCTGGATGAAACCTCGTAGGGTCTTCACCGAACTAAAACGAGTCCTTTAACTCCCGTATGCACATTTTAACTGGTTCTTGTTAGGAACCTTTTTTGTGTTCTCAGATTTTCATAAGCCATTTTGTTGGTGGCATTCCTTGAGGGTTCCATAGAGAGAGACAAGGTTCTAAAGTTGCATTTTTTCTTCTGATAGTGTATGAACTTTAAATGTTTGTTTGATTTTTCAGTATTGTTGAAACAGATAATCTTAAAGATTATCTAAACCGGCGCTCTCTGAGACATAATCTGGACACATTTTCAAGGTTTAATAGAAAGGGCAGTACCTTGAAATACTTTTCCTCTAGTGATCTAATTTTGCCCGTCAAATATTATTTTTTTTTTTTTTAATGGCGGTTTTTATGCTCTAGCTTGGACCTTCTCAAGCATTTTCTGGTCTTTTTCCAGATAATGGGTTCCATGCTTGAATTACATAATCGATATTGGGGACGAACCAGTGATTTGTATAATTTCAGGATGATTTCTTTCTTTGCGGCAGCTGCACATTTGGTTGAGACTTGAATGATTTGTTTATATTTGATGCCCCAGTCTTTCGCCTCGACGGTTTGTTTTTAATGTTGTGTTGCCCATTTGATAAGAATGATGACGATTGTGATATCCAAAGTGCATTACTCCACATTTATCCGCATTGTTCTTCATTTGCCAGGTTTCTGCCCTTTCAGTACTTGTCTATATCATCTTGCAATGCATTGATGTCTTCATTGTTGACACTGTGTGAGCTGGTTTTGGTGGCATCTGCAAATTTGCTTATGGTGGCTGTTGCGCTAATAAGCAGTCTCCATATATCGTTGAAGAAATAGAGTGGTCCAACACTGATCCCTGCACCCACTGAAACTTGTACTTTCTTTTCTTCACCCGTACTCTGCTCCTTGAGTGACTCCTTCTGTTTGCGCCAGCCAGCAATGATTCGATCCAAGTTAGAAATTTACCTTCGATCCATGTGATTTGATTTTTGCTATCGTCTTTGGTGTGGTTACGTTTCCGAAGGCGTGCCAGGTTCCAAGATATATGAATCACTGGTGTACACTATCTATGGAGCTTTGTATCCTGTTCAAGGTATCTATGGATGGGAAGTGCAATATTTCCTTTCCTAAAATCATGTTGTTACGCCGCTTATTAGACTAAACGTTGTCAAGGTGCTCTGTAATTGTATCTCTAATAAATGCTTTCTAATACTTTTCCCCTGCTACTGACGTCAGACTTTGGGCGAAATAGTTGGATCTTTGATCTTGAAACGTTGTTTTGAGATTCGGGTACAGTGGGCCGATCTCCAGTCGGTTGGGAACATATCGTCTTTCTTGCAGATACTATTGTAAATACAGGCAGAGGCCTGCACAGTTTCAAACATCACATGTTTGCTGAGTAGCATGGGGAGGGATTTCTTCTGGTCCTGCTGCTTTTGTTGGGCTCGGTTTTTAATTTATCTTTGCAGCATGTGCAGTGGAGTTCATATGCCTTTAGTTTCTCCTCATTCGGTCCTTGATATATGTCATCGGGAACTGGAACATTTGGTTTTCTTTATCTCTTCTGTGAACAGAAAGACTAGAAGAAGTCGTTTCGTTGCTTCTTCTGAGTAGGTTTGTCCTGGTGGTATTAACACGGCCTTTGTCCGGTTTGGTCAAGGCCCCTAATGTTGGTTTTTGACTTTTGTTTAACCTTACGTAGCGTAAACCTTTTGGGTCACCTTAAGTGTTCCTGCTAATTTCTTTTCAAATCTCTCTTACCCTCTCACTTCTTAAAGCTTAGCCTCTCGCTGACACATTTTTTTAGTGCTCTAGATTTCCGTTCATTTTTCTTATTCTATACCCGCTTCCAAGCTCTTTGTTCCCTCCTCACTATTTTTTTGCTTTTCTTGGTGAGCCATAACGTTTCTTTTTAGTAAGTTGGGTTCTTCTTCATTGGGAAAATTTTTTGAATACGGTCCTGTTTATTTCTCCTTGAATGTAACCCAAGCCGTCATCATTATTCTTGGTTCCAAATTCTTTGTCCCAATTTATCTGTCTCGGTTGGCTTTAAATTTTGGTCATATTGGCGTTTCTTCTGCAGTCTCCTTTTGTTGTATTTTACTTGGTTTCAACGAGGTATTAAGAGGCCCCATTGCAACATGTTGAGGTCGCTTGTACTTAAAGCAAATTTAGAAACATTTTTTTTGAAGAGCGCCCCCCCCCCAATTTCCTCAAAAATAATTTGAGATGTTTACACCGTTTCATTGGTAACTGCTAGTAACCACACCTGTGAATGGTTAAGGGGTCGAAAATAATCTGTGTCCTCACAACGAAGGACTTTTGTAATTAGAATAATTATTCTCGGATCCCGATAATAATTCAACGGCCTTCCAATGTGAAATATCGGGAAATAGCGCCATGACGTGTCGACGCTCATCCATTATTTGTTTTAATTGTTCAGGCAAATCAATTAGAGGTTATTTGCTCGATGGGCCACTATTTCATCATGACGGACATAACGGTACATTTCCAGCTCTGCCGTTAATGTCCACTCTGGATCCAAATTCTATTACAAAATCGCTTCTTTTAAATATAAATAACGTAACTGTGGGCCAAAATAATCAAATTTGGAAAATTGGGGCGCCCTCTCAAAAATGTGCCATTATTGCTTTAAAAATGAGCAAGAACATATATACTTCGCATCATATTAGGGCATTTGAAGTGATAACTATAAGACAAGTATTGACTCCTTTCTTGTAAGCTTCATAACATGCTGGTTCCATAGGTTGTCCATAAAAACATCCAAAAAGGCCTCAGATAATCCAACTTTCGCTTGCATGTTCTCCCAATTTATTTCACGGTACTTGAAGTGACCAATGACCATTATGTCATCTGCATACTTTTGCAGACTTTCTGTATACTACCCTAGCAAATAATCTGCAATCTCCCGCTCCCCCTTCACAATGAATACACCAGCATCACCAAAGGTCTTCTCTTACATTGCTAGGGACGGGTCTTCCCGCAACTTTAGATACATTAGTGTACCTCCATGAGTCTTGTTTTTTTCTGTCCACCTTGTTATCTGATACCCGGGATTTGCAATTAAGCGTTTGATACATCACTATGGAGCCAAGTTTCAACGACCCCTACGAGGTCTGGCTTCTCCTCGTCAATATAGCAATTGCATATTTCTCTCCATCGTTGAATACTTTGAACATTACATAATGTCCATTTAATTTTCCGTCTTTCTTATTCCATCCTTCTGTCTTGTCTTTGATTTATCAAACTTAGCGTTTATACTCATGTTTTTTAGTGTCATTTAGTGTCAATCGTTTCATTTTTCATTAATGTACCAGTCTTCCCCGCGTTGGTTACTCTCCTCCGTTGTTTTGGTTGGACATTGCTTCAGTCATATCTCTTTTTGGGCTGTAAGACCTCTCATGTTGCCTTTCTTCCATTGAGATTTTGTAATCATATCAGCTTGATAAATAGGAGTAAGTGCCAATTGGTGCTTGTGTATCTTTACCCGGTATTATTTAACAGTTGAAAATTTGTATCATTCTCTAGTGACTGCTGTCCTGTTGAGGGGGTTGTTGTCGGATCTCGACAATTTTTCCTCTCACTATTTTAAAGTTTTTTTCACCATTTTCCTTACGAAGTCTACGTTTCTTGTCGGAGCTCAGCTTCTTCTCGCTTTTTCACTGTTTTCATATTTTACATCTGGCTTTAGATATCTCCTTTATAATACCTCATCATTGTGTAGTTTTGTTTTGCACGTGCAGATCTGTATGTTTTTTCTTTTTTTGTTTTTCATTTGGACTTTTACAAGGTTTGCTTTATCCGTTGGAATAATCTCTGCTTTGTCTATATCGTAACGATTTGTACATCAGCTTGTTTGTGAACGCGTTCTTTTCACTGATTTGTTACAAGCATGTGACATATATCAAAAACAAATTTGTACCTGAAGAAACAAAAAATGAACCCGACCTGTGACGAAATTGATGTTGTCGAATTGGGATAATTTCTATTATCTATGAAAATGAAGGAATTTGGTGAAGAAATTAATCAATTTTGTAAGCTGATCTATTCCATCATTTTGTCTGAATAAAATTCAAATAATTATATATCAGATTATTAATTTTAAATATTGTAAACATTCAAAAGGTATTCTCTAAGGCTGGAAAAATAAGACAATTCTTCAAGTTCAATGGTGGAACTCAACGTTGAAGGAAGACTTTCATTGGAAACTAAGCAACCAGAAGACTACTTAAATACTTTGTGGCTGGGCAATATCAAGTGTCTTTAGGACAGTGCTATTTGTGCAATCTTGTTAAGTAAAAAACTCTTATCCAAAATACAGAATTACTTTAGTCTGTTTTCAAATTTTGTTTTTTTTAAAACATGTCATTGACAATGAAAGTTCCATCTGATCAAATTGATTTTGTGTCCTATTTTATGGCAGATAACTCTCATCCAAATCTGTTTTCAACTTTGTCCTAAACAGGCTTGAATCCTTAAAAGTTTCTCTGATCCTATCATTTTGTACAATATTTTGTGCAAACAATGTTTATAGGAAATTAAACATTAAAATAATAATTATATTGTTATTGTTTTGAGAAGATGTTTTTTGTTTATTAACTTTTAACATGCCAGTGGCCACATCAACCATTTCTTTTAGGAAGAAATTCAGTTGACCATATGAGCGAGGTGAATCATTCGTTTACGCGACATTTGGTTCACTCAGTGAACTCGAAGAAAGGAAGGGTGTTCCTATCTATTCCCTTGTGAATCGATTGCTAGCATTTTTACAGAATATGTAGTCCAAAAACATGAGTATTACGATAGGAATCAAAAAAATCCGGTTGAAAAAAATTTCCGAGTTGAGAGTCAAGCAGTATCCTATACAACCCTGTATAAATCGCATACCTTAAATAATTTTCTCTAAGGGATCCCATTGTCCGTAATATTTAAATTGTTTATGACAGGTTTTATGCAAAACACTTAAAAATGCCATGTTTCCTCACATTTAAAAGCTTGAAGCGTTTTACTTCGTAACATCTCAACACGGCGAAAACCGATCGAACGGGTGGATTTTAAGATCGTTGTCATACTAATAGAAGCCAATATGAAGTGAACCACTTGTAACTTTCACATTGTTTCTAATCAAATGTGCTAATAAAATGTGTTTTTGGAAAGTGATGGGAGGGTGCCCGCCCAACCCTGCGCCGCTTTATATGAACTCTTCAGAACACTTTTGCGTGTGATATTCAAACAAAACCTAAACCCCCCCCAAAAAAATCAACCTAGATTGACGCGTTTGACATACCTAAAATTATAAGTTAACCACTTTAAAAGCTTGTAAAGTTTAAATTGTTTCTATCAATTTGCATAAGAAAATGTGTTTTGGAAAGTGAACATTGCAGGGGACAATCCCCCCTCCACTACCCACCCTTGCAGTTAATATACAGGAACTCTTATGAACACTTTAAATGGAGTTAAATCTAACTATTTTTCTCATTTACCCGTGAGATCTTAGGGCTAAAGGATGGTTGGTGTTGATTTATGATCGAAATGTACTCCATTTTGGCCGACCCATATTAATTTTACACAGTACTCTATGGGCTCACAAAATCACGTTCTAGGCGCTCACATCAAAACGGATTGAAAAAAATCGGCGAGAACTTTACAGATTGGGTTTTTGGGGGGGTGGAGGCCTTCTATCAAGATGAAAACTTTATAATACCTAAATTCGGGCCACCCCCCTTTAATTCAAACAAAACTAATCCACATATTTTTTTCTTTTTTAATAACGTTTATCATTCCTGTAACATTATAAGTAAAACAATTAAACAAATTCAAATTGTGTATGAAAACGCATCATTGCATGGGTTCCCGGTTAAATTGGTGCGTGAGGTCGGGAACCGCCTCCAGGCCGCGTTCACGGCGGCATGGATGCTTGGACTCCATGACAACCTGGCTTGCTTTGGCAGCCGTCAACTTCCATTTTCAGTTGTCCGCCCACCCTTCCCTTGAGAGGGGCTTGTCCGCCCCTACAGTCTAAATCATGTAGCGGAATAATATTTTCTGATTCTTTGAAAATGTAAACATTTTTGTCAATCACAAACATTTAAAACATTTTCGGGGCTTGCTTGTGCTCGCCGTGTATAATACTATTTTCCTGAAGAACTCTTTTTCCAGCGCATTTAGAAATTTAGTGATATGAACAATTCCCAATCAACTACTTCAAAAGCTTGATTGCCATGCTAAAAATGAAGAGCTTCCTCGCTTCGCGCGGAGGGGGCGGTGGGGGAGTACACACCCTCCCCCCCCGCCCCTGCTATACGCAGCATTTTACCCTCTTATCTGGCACCCCCCTCTTAGCCAGGCTTGCGCTCCGCCCCTGCGTGGTCAGCGCGAGAGATGTTTCGCGCGATAGACTCCCATGCAGTATGTTTCAGGTGGAGTAGTAAATAAAGATGTGGCACTACTCACAGGATGTCAATTGTACAGGTAAATAGAAGGGTGACCAAAATAGGAAGATAGAGATGCCGGTGTTTTAATAAATTTAGATAAGAGGGGCAAAAAATTCGTTTCATTTTGGTATAATTTCGGGGTAAATTGTCAGTTGTCCGAACATCGGCCACACACCCCTACCCCAACAAAATCTGAGACCGCCCCCCCCCCCATATTTTACACAACGTTGGTCCTTTTCCTTACGCTGGTATGTCATTATAGGTCGCCCTATTGGGAGGCAGTTGGGTGTGCATATACAACCTCCACTCTATCTGTGGTGGATGAACACAAACCGGACACCGTAGTAATCAATGCCCCGGGGTGACGGTATTTGACTGCAACGGATAAGCTCCCAGCAGCAAAACTGCAACACTCAAACCTTCCCGGGTAAGTTATTCCAGTCCATGACTCCTAATCTTGTTCTATCTACAGTAGCAAATATTCGCCGCCATTTCGTTCATTCTTAAAATAATTCACTAGAGAGCGTCAAACTCTTTAATTGAATATGTTGATTTTTAACAGTTGCAGATAAAAGATTGTATTTTATTTTTCTTTTTTGGGGTAATAAATGCTGAAATAACCAATGCACAAACGAAGTTCTTAACAGCATGTTAGATCAAATTGAAAAGCGCGCCACTACTTAAGGTGTTGGCATTATGATTTGGGTTTCTAAGGAGTGCGGCAAGCCGACTTTAATAAACTCGGAGATGAGCATTGAGCAAGCGTGCATTCGTTTTGCGATTTTAGCGTCGCAAAAATTTCATGATCGATTTTTCCACTTCTGCATTTATGCGAATTTGTAAAGCGGTTGCAAAATCGGTAGAACTCTGATGTTGCTGGACTTGTCTAAGAACGCGCGCGCCTGATTAATTACGCGTCTCACATTTCACCTGCGACACCATTTTTTTTGTTTTGCTGCGGAATTGGCGTACAATACGCGAGACGCATCGCTCTGTGAAAACAAAATTTTCCCTTTAAAAATGTCCTTTTTCGACGATTGTTCAGGAAAACCTAATCCTGTGGAACACCATTTTTTATTTCGGTATTTTCAAGTATGCAACTTAGACTTAACATATGTGAAATTCAGAATACGGTAAGGCCTTTTTGTTATCGTTTTTTGAGCACCTTTAGTTTCGGTAAAATCACATTTCCCATAGAGTTGCGTGGTACATAATGTAAAATTTGGAGCAAAAATGTACTTTTGAAAGTCGTTTTTCTCACAACGAATGATGGTACCATATTTTTTATTTCAGATTTTTATCAGCACTAAATGATGTCAGTATATCAAATTTAAAGAATTCTACGGCCCATTAAACCATGATTCAACACCTTAATATAATTAACCTTGTTGGGTCACTTGTTATCACAGAAAGCCCTTTTGGCCCTGGGCAAAATTCTCAAATTACTTTATCTCATTTTGATCATAATAATTTCGTAGACACTTATACTAATTTATGTTGCAATAGATCAAAAGTCCTCTATTAGTGAAAATGTCAGTTGTTTAGTACTACATCGTCTGTTAGTGTTCCTTGACGTTCTTAAAGCACAAGGGCAAAACACACTTCTTCAAATTTCCCATCCTGACCATCGTTTCATTAATACCGTTTTTGCTAGTTCTGATATTCCATATTCGTCATCCATCACTGGCTATCGGAACCTCGTGTCACCGCGCATCGCCCTTTCCGGATTTCCTGATTGTAACCTGCAGACCCCGTCAGTAATTGGGTTGAATAGATCACACTACAGGCAATTATGCATGGTGTTGACGTCGTAAGTAGCACGTCGTGCCTCGCCTTGTTGGTGGTTTGAGGATTCTTTGGCGTGTGGTATCGCAATGGAGTAGGCGGTGCCCGGCGGCAAACCTGGACTCCTTCATAAATATTTGTTGAGTGTCCGGTCAAAGTTTGTTCGTGCAAATTTCAAGTATAATGGTTTAACATGTTTAATGTTTTTCTTTCTTCCATAAATAGCTTGGATTGCATGGGGACTTGAATGCATGTAGTGGGTACAATGTTACAATGGACTCCAACGCGAACAGTACATGTCGTAACGCCTCAAAGCTGTCCTGCTCGCATCTGATACACAGACGTGTTATAGGGAATCTTGTCCAGGTATGAATTATTATTCGGATTTCTCGCTAAAATTAACCACTTAAGTGCCCAAGCCTAAAAAACTTCCGTTAGTTGCCAAGGGAGAGGGTGGGGGGGTTTCCTAGGACCCAAACCCCATATAACCACTTTTCCCGTGGAGTTTGATCATGACACTAACACAAATAAATGGGGGCACGTAAGAACCACATACCCACAATAAAAATGAAAATCCGACCTTTTACCTATGACCTATTGCCATTGAAATTGTCATCTTCGAAAGGAGTGGTTTTCGCACATTTCCATCCTCAGCAACTCCCATATATGGTTTGAACCAAAATAATTCATTATATCTACTCTATAATAACCAATTAAATAATCATTGCAAAATCTAGCCCGAGCGAAAATTTATCCCATCTTGTATTTTTTCCTCAGAAACTTCAAATCCCTTCTTTTCCCATCGACTTACACAGTTAAGAGCACGGCATGACAAAATTTAAATTGATGCCATCAGCATATAAAAGGTTATTTGATTTAAGTATTATTAATTATAATTAATTACGTCCTAAGGTATATATCCTAAGCAAAAAATCCCGGTTTACTTTATAATTTTTTAATTAGTAACATATCTTGATTTTTTCACTTCCGTTAGTTGCCCCAGGGTGGGGGTTCCCGAGGACCCACCTAATTATTTAATTGAAGCCTTGGGGCGGTATTAATTTTTTTTGTAATCAGGAGACGTATTCTAATCAGACAAATTGAAAAAACTCCGTGAAAAATTTGATTGTCGTAACCGAGAAATCGCAAAAAAATTCAAAATGTTGGGTACTAGGGAACCCCCCCCCCCCCCTTGTGTACTTAAGTGTTTAAAGCGGCCCACTGGCACATTTTCAATAAAATATGAATTCTTCTTCAGATTTCTCTCAAATGATAGTGCTAGGCCATTGAAGAACATAGATATATTTTACACTTAAAAAATACATAATACCCCAAACAGCTAGGGACATTGTTGAGGAATCAAGATAGCTCAGGTAATTTGATGCTAACTTTAAGGTTTTCATAACTTTAATCAACAAACGTGTAATTACTTAATATGTTGACTCGTACTCCCTGATAGTAAAACACAAGGTTAAATAACCGTCAACAGTGTGCAATCGCGTGGGAAACATCAATGGCGTGCGTGGCTTGTGTTTAAACGCCATTTTCGTCGTCTGCGATTTCGCGTGCCGGCGACTGCTAAATTACAAATCGTTCCGTTTACACCCATAAAAGGAAACTGATTTTGTCCTTAATCATTTCGGGTGAGGGCTTTTGTATCTAAAAGCTTTACAACCATGCAAAATATCGATTTTGAAAATCTTGAGGCGCACTATTTTCAAATGTGCCAGTGGTCTCTTAAGGAAGTAGCGAAAACATCTCTGGCGGCATAGGCAAATGCAATACTATTCAATTGCCGCCATTTTGGGTTGACATAATTACAGAACAACTGCCATAATTTAACTAGTGCATATTTACAAAAGCAGTGGGCGTCGGGTATGTACCTTGTCTCCCTCCTCTTTATAGTGTTGGCGATGGGCATGGTGAGAATGGGTCGCGTGTGACTTTTGGCCATGCATCGGATGAAATTCCTTTAGTGGTGTAGATAAAAAATGTGCTAGTGAGCGAAATAGCCTGCACCCTCTTCAGTCTCTATTTTGTAAAGGTTCTTTTCGTCGTAATCAACCACGGTCGCCAATTGTTATTCCGGGTGTCCCTCTAAAAAAGCGAACCCTCAAAGCCCCATCTATTTCACACGACGAGAAAAAATTAAACCATACAATTCATACCCATCTGGAAAGCTTCCGACACCGAAACAATATTTCCAAAAGGACACATATTGACGCGAGTTATGTGATGGCGATTGGAAAATTAGTACCCTTTTTCATTTTATCCACGAATTACTGTTTTAGATGTGTTTAGCCAATACACATTCTCCAAGCACATTCTTTTCCCGGATTCTTTTGCTTGATGGTTTCTTTTGTTTTGCGACCAGTCAGTTCTGACATTGAAATGCTAAGTTTAAATTATAGAAATTCCAAGATCTTGGTCTGCATTATCTTAACTGCGCTGCTCTGCCCTCCACTTGGCTAGCCTCTAGGACCATGAAGACAGTGCAGACTTGCGCTCTCTTTGCCATTTCACTAATCATCTTGCGAATCATTCGTGTCCTTCGGATGCTTGCAAAGGCGCGGTTATTTGTTGCGAAGTTCTGGCAAGTTCGCTGGTGGTTCCTGCCACCTTCACTCTTTAATGTTCCAGGGCGAAGTTCGATCGGTAGTCAAATCTGGGATCTTCGAAACAAATAACCATTGCCTTGCAAGCATCCGAAACGACAATAATGGTTCGAAAGTCGATTATTGAAATGGACAAGGAGCCCGCAAATCCTGGCACCCGTCTTAGAGGCAGCCAAATGGAGAACGAGCACGTAGTAAAGAAGAATGAGGTAAGATCTTTCTAATTTCTAATAAATGACATTAATATCCCTCATATATAGATTCCCTGTCATCTGATTGTAAAATTGAGGCATAAATATCACTACTTCAATAATTGAAACCAAAAATGAACTATGTCCCTGGGAATGAGCGGCATATTCATGAATTATGCCCGGGACACCTCTTCCAGCGTAAAGGACTGTCGTACGAACTATCATCCCGTATCATCATCAGCCATCATCCGTATTATGAATTGTTTGACTGTACTATTGAACTGGTGTAAGAGATGAATATAAGCAGCCCCTGATCGTATTTTGTTTTACTCGTACTGTGAAATGGCTGAATCGCAGCATCAGACCATCATTATCATGCTTTGGCTTGAGATGCGATCTGAAAGAAATCAGAGATGCAGATCATAGGGCTAATAACCAAACGGCAGGTTAAGTACACCGTGAAGATATTAAAGGATTATAATTTGACAATGATGACGCGGCATCTGCAGGCCATGTAAAACTGCCGAATTCGGAGCTGCGATCATGGAGTCAATGAAATGCAAGGAAAATTGTACGCATCTTGCCGACAAAAAACCGGCAAGAAGTCGATTACGGGGATCCGTTTTATGGACTCCAACATCACTTCCTCACCAAGAAGGTTGATTGTTAATCTTCACAAGTTTTGCACCCTAATTCACAAATTGTTAAACCTTCATGCATGGCCTGCACATGGCGATCCTGTCGAGGGACCCAGCTACCAGGATCTCCACAGGCGATCCTAGTAGCTGGGGGCCCTCAACAAATATAGGGTTAATACTTGACATCAAGTTTAATTAAAATCTTTAGCATCAACTTCAAATAGCTTCCCCCTTAGTGTGTTTTGGATCCAAATTCCATCTATCTGCAAAGCTTAATTTGATGGAAAGTAATTTTTGTCCTTCCCTATATCTAACCGTGGACCCCAACGACAGGATCATGATGATATAGGCTTGTGTGTTAGCATCTGCCCGGGCATCCTGGCTTAGAATGTCTTTAACAATCAGATGACAAGAATCTATATATTTGGTATAAGCCAACAAATATTGACTCTTGTTATATTCGGAGCACTGGTTGAAACTATAGGCCCAATGTGATCTCAAAAACCATATTATGCCCCTCGGCTTACGGCTCGGGGCATAGTATGGTTGCGAGATCACCTTGGGGCCTATGTTCAACATTCCCTCATAGCAGTCAATAATTTGTATACTATACCTTTCAAATATCAGAACTGAATTTGTCGCAAAAACAAAAGAAACCATAAACAAACCATTGAGTTGGAGAATGTACTATTTAAAGGCGACAAACAGGAACAATCCGTGGAATAGGTGAAAAAAAAAAAGTGTACAATTTTCAATCGGCCATAACTCGAGTCAATTGTGGTCCTTTTGGGAAAGATTTTTTCGGTTTCATAAACATAACGAAATTCACTTTTCAGATATGTATTAAATTAAGTATGGTTTACGTTTTTTTCTCTTTGAGGCGCTTTGAGGGTTCTCTTTTTTTAAGCCAGACCCGGTAGGTTTAACATGGGACATTGTCCATTTTACTTTGATCGGGGCCTCTTAGATGACTTGTTTTTTCTCTTGGTTTCTTCACATTTAAAAAATAGTTATTCCTCTGAAAGAATGTCTTGCACCTTTTATTCTAACGTTTGGCCAAGATGAATTGAATAGTAACCGTATTTAAATCTTATGCTAGCTTTTGAATAAAAATAACACAAATGCTGACATTTTTCTTTTTTAAAAAAAGCAAATGTTGGGTACTAAATCTCATTTGGTGCCTTAAATTGGGTTTCAGCGCCTGTTGTCCAACTAGTACGTGTCCTTGCTCACATGAATAATTGTTTTGTGGAATTTTATAGATTTTAAAATTATGAATTTCGTAGGATACTTAAATGCTGTTTAATAAACACAAACACAGTTTTGTTGTCTGTTCATCAAAGTGTGGCACGAGTGGGGATCAGGAGTAATGTTCTCAACCATGTGGAAGGTGGAACACATAGAAGGACATAACATTGCTATAATTTAAACTTGGCACGTGGCATTCCTTGAGAGGACCAAGCACTGAAGAAATCAATTCAATACACTCACGTTGTCCTGGTAAAAAAACTGGTACCGATCTTGTTTATTCCTAGTTTAACTCTTCAATCTACGACCCCCACATCGCTACGCTTAGAAATTATTTACGTAAAAATGTTTTATTTTATTTTTACGAAGAACTATTGCAGCAGTGAAACTGAAAGAACACCTTATGGATCAATTTCAACGCCCGACAATCAACCAGTTGGTGCCACCTACATTTCGGATGAAGTTTGTCCCGTGGTACACGCGTAATATGGTATAATCAAATGCTTCCCTTTTTAGCCTTACTTACTGAAGGGCTATCTATCATTGCCACAAATCGAGAAAAAAAACGGTTGTCTGACTTCGAAGTATATGTTAATCGTATTCCACACGCGTGGAACCTATTAGAGAATTATCTTAATTAATCTTAGCGCGACAGAACTCTACAGCAACGAATACAAATCTTACCACCAGGCCCCGTACTCGTTGGGGGGGGGGGCAAATTCCACTAAAGGGGGAAAAGGTCCACTGTTTGCTGATTTTGTTAATAAAAGGGTCTAAATTTAGAGAAATATGACAAGAAAGTTAACTTTTTGGCGACGAGATAAAAAAAGGCCAGAAGGGACCATTTAGGGGTTTAAGGTCCAGTTTTTCCAAATAATGTTTCACAGTCTTTTTTTCGAAGACCCGCACCCCCCCCGTAAAAAAATTCCTGCGTACGACCCTGCTTTACCACTAACCAATCAAACATGTGATTGGGTGTTTATGCAGAGTATTAAATACATCAAGAAGCGCGACCATGAGGAAGATTAGAATCCATCATGATTACCATATTAAATATATAACTACCAAATGTTTAGTGTCTCTGTAGTAAGAAAATGCACATGGACCTGAGTACAAGGAATTGTGAAGAAGAAAAAAAAAAACATCTCGGAATTCGGCAAACAGTGCGCCGCCAGCGGTGACACTTGTCAGTCCAATTGTGTTTACCGCCATGGTCGACAATGCCGTCAAGTCACCATGGATTACACCGGCATACGGCAGCGCAATGCTCAAAATATAGCAAACTACGTTATCAGTGATAAACTTAGTTTCTGAGAAAACTAGTTTTTTACGTGATTTAAACTTGTTTTCTGATAACAAGTTTATAAGTGAAAAATTAGTTTTTCATAAAACTCCTACTTTCAATTGAAAAAAAACTTTTGAAAAATCAGTTATTTGCGAAACAACATATTTTTCCGTCCGATATAAACCTAGTTCTGATAAACTTAGTTATCGCTTGAAAAACTTAGTTGATCGCTTCCCCCCTTCCCCCACTTGAAAAAAACTTTATGGAATATGTTTGCATTGCGCGTGACAAAAAAATAGTTGTGCCGCTGGTTGTGCACGCTGCTTCATCGTACTTAGGACGAGTTAGATTTATATACATATCAATTTTTTTCAACTCCTTACTAATGTTGATCATTATAATGTGATTTGATCACCTTCTTACGTGTATTCAGTATGGTGTTATAGAACACTAGTGTCGCTATATAGTATTCTGTATTCCGTAATAGGCTTTTATTCGGGTCAGCCTTCAAAATGTACTTATTTATTTATTCAATTTTGTTTCAACGTTTTTTGTTGTTGTTGTAATGTCATCTGGATATTTTACTATTTTTTCCTTTCTAGAAACTCCAAGCAAGCCTGTAAATGTAAAATTACGATTTATATAAACTGCTGATTAGGATTAGAATGATAGATATGGACGCAACACAATTACAATATCTGTGACTCTTAACTGTAGCGGATTACGTCGATACGTGACCGCAGGACGGTGTTAACATTCAACGGACGAACACCCCAAGCCCGTTCTCCGCTTTCTGCATCCCAGCTCTATGCGGGACGTCAACATGGGAAAAACCCATGATTAGGGCTGCGAATGGGGTCTGATGTACTAGCAGGTATCACCTAACGAATTCTGAGGTGTGCTATGTTATAATAATAATTTGAATTCAAGCTTCCAATGTACAACGTGACCTAAATGGTAACTGGTTGCTTTGTGTCTCTTAAAATGATTGAAATGTCTACTTGATAAGTTATAGACCAAACAGGGTGATCCTGACTTTTAGTACATATAAAAGATGTTAATAGAACAATATAATAACCCTTCTGTATGTTATGTGGTGATCGGAATCTTGTAGACAAGACCCGGTCACAGAGATACTGATAACTATGTTAAGCAGAGAAGTGAGACGAAGGAGATGGTTCACTGTTACTTCAAAAGATAATAAATGTTCATCCGCCTATCATCTTAATAGCCTTGAATCCGATTGATTCGATCAAGACTGCGTTCGTGCGTAGAACATGACATCACCTGTATTTAAATCCAGAACTATTCCAATTACACACTTGTCAACTGGCATTTACACAAACAAAGTCTATACACTTTCGTTATCAGTACAGCGAAACGTACGCTTCTGCATCATTACGACAACTTGGACCCCAATTTTTCAAGAATTTTTGGCTCTTTGACACTGTCTGACACAAACAGGTAGGGTTTGAGTTGTATTCACAATGCCTTTATCTAATCATTCATAATATCGTATTTCACAGGAACGAACCGCTTGTTTAAATTAGGCTAAAATAGCAACAACCTTTATTGACGTCAAAACCATTTAAATTCAAGGGCTATTTTGCTGTTTCTCTCGTTAAAGAGTTACTGTGTTTCCTCCAATTATTTTCGCCAATGAATAAAATAAATAATTATCGGCATGCAAATCACGTGGAGGTTCCTTACCAGCAGAGAAATTTGAGCTGGAATCTTAATAACTGTTTTAGTATAGCAGTGTGTCAATTACTTCCTGTCCTGAAACTTCCTGACTGGCCAAGTTGAGTAGGATGAACAGAATTACTTCAAGGGTTGCAATCGAGCGGCCCTTGAAGGTACCCAAACAATGAGCTTGTGAATGAGAGAAAAGCATGGGTAATCGGATTTCAAAATCGAGCCATCTCCTTCTTTCATCTTCTCTGGTTAACTTAACAATCCAACGCAAGAACGCTGTCCGAAACCATTCTGAATGATTCTGAACGTATTGATCCTTGGGTAATTTTAAATCCGAACACCTTAGGATACACAGGCGTAGCCAAAATCCCATTTCAACAAGCTAAGATAGGATTTCTTTTCTGATATTCTTCCGAACTTCTAGCAGCTTGAACAAAAATGCCAAATAAACCCAGGTTATAGATCAGATCATCAGTGGTTGTCACGGGGCTTTTGGAGGACATCAATATTTAAAATGGTCCGCACATTGTATTAAACCAAGGTTAAACATTTATATTGCTGTTACCCGTATTCACATGGAGAGTATAAATACGATTAATCCAACTGACTATCTAAATTAGTAATTGATGACCAAACTCTTTGCGAAATGTTAATAATGGAAAATAGTGGTGAAACAATTACATAGCGTCAAAATGTAAGCAAGTCATCAGAAAAGGGAAAAAAACAGTTACAAACTTGAACGAATCAGAATTCGAAGAAGAAGAAGCTAAAGCACTGGATAATACAAGCAAGGATGAAGAACCATAAAAACCATGGTCTTCTTTAAAGAGATATAAACCAAGAGGTTAGAAAATATAAGAACTAAACAACTTAGTGGCACGCTTATTAGTTCTAAGCGAAATGGATTGAAGAGGGGAGAACCTACCAAATTACTTTTTTAATTTAGAAAAGAGAAACTTTGTTAATAAGCAAATGGTCAAAATAAGAAGAAACGACGATACAATAACATTACCAGCATGATGAGATAACGACAGAGGTGGTAAATTTTATAGCCAGATTATATAGTAAAAATGAAAAGTAGATAGTGCTAGCATGAAAATTATGGAGATAACTTACCAGATAAAAAGTTACAGGAAAACAAATGGAAAAAAACAATGATGGCAAATTATTAAAGATTTTAAACTTAAAAAAAGAAAAATTAAAAAAACATGAATATGGGAAAATTCCTATGGTCCAGACGGTTTTACTGTAGAATTTTAAAAGGTTGGCTATGATTCTATCATTCTTCCTTTTGCGTTCAATTAACGCCGCTTTTGAGACCGGCAAAATGTTTACAAAAATCGTAAATTTTGGCAAATAAGTCTTTTGCCAAAAGGGAACAAACCCAGGGAAATCATAGGCAATTGGCGTCCAATTTCATTATTAAACGTCTCATATAAACTTGCCTATGATTATTGCGAACCGCAGCAAGAAGCGTTCTCCCTATATTAATCAATGAAGATCAAACGGGTTGCCAGGGAGGTATATAGGAGAAAACATACGGTTATAGTATGATATTATCAATTTTCTGATCTCATGCTTTAAATGGTTTTGTAGTTATATTGGATATGTGTTTCTTTTTTTTTTGCTGTTAAGTGACTTTGAAAAGGCGTTGACACGGTAGTATCTCATTCTTTCATTATAAAAACGTTTTAAAATTTGTTTTAATTGGGACAAGATATTTAACATGGGTTTAAAAATAGTTATAGCGAAATGGTATCATCAGTGGTTGTAAATGGACATATCTCAAAGGTTTTGATATTGACCAAGGATGCAGGCAGGGTGACCCCCTGTCCCCATTTTATTTGTGCTTGGTGCTGAAATTCTGGCCACGATGATAAGAAAGAATAAGACTATTAAGGTATTGTTATAGATGATGTGGAATTTAAATTAACACAATATGCCGATGATACTACTCTTATACTTGGACGGCTCCTCGGCATCATAGAGTGAGACAATGAAGACACTTGATTGATTTCACAAAAATTTGGTTTGAAAATTAACACTCAAAAGACGTCTGCCGTGTGGATAGGTGCAACAAAAAAAAACCCCATAGACCTCTATGTCCTAATTTAAATTTAGATTGGAAATTGATGCACAAATTGATATGTGGGGAATTTTCCACAGATGTTACGAAAGATGGATTTAAACTTTCAAAAGATTTTAGATTCAATTCAACAGCAAGTCAAGACATGGTCTAAGCGTTCGCTGACAATTATTGGCCAGAGTTACAGTGGTAACATCTTTAATGTTAGCCAAACTAAATTATATTGGTCAAATGCTCCAAACCTCCGATGAGTACATAAAAAATTTAAAACCACTTATTTTGCATTCGGTCTGGATGGTAAGCCGACAAAATAAACGCTCTCAATGATATTAGATTAGGAATTTGGGTGGCCGTTGAAGATTTCCCCCACTCGAGACACAATTGAAGGCTCTAAAATGTCATGGCTACGAAAGAGTAGAGTAGGGAATATCAAAAAGGGGTTAAATTATTCATAAAATGTCCAATTAACAAATAATGATATTTTACAATTTGGTCTAAATAGGTTAAATTATTGTAAAGGCATATAAAAAAACAAAAGTTGGCAACGACGTATGTATGCATGGGCAACAAATATACATCTCAAAATGCGTGAATCATAAATATCGATTTAACATGTTGACCGGAATTACTTGTGGTGGAATGATAAAATCCTTATTGGAAAACCAAAAAAACGATAAGTACAAACATGGCGGGACAAAAGGTTTTTTTCAATATTTAAAATGAAAATGGTATCTTTATACAATGAGTGAGTTAAATGTTTGGATACGGGCTGAACACAAATTTGTTGAATATCAAGGGGTACTACAGTGGATCACAAAGACATTAGAAATGTATTGTCACCAAGACAAGTTAACTTCACAATTCAACCTAGTGTTCGGGATAATTCATATTTTAAGTCATTAAAAAGGGCTGCAGGGTGTCTATCATGCATATGTTTAAAAAATGAAAAAAAAGCAAACAATATCAAGCAGTCGTAAATGGGAAAGGAAATTAGGGAAAAAAACCCAATTTTTTTTTTAAAAAATTCCCGGGAAAGGTGTTCCTCCTCCCCCTCGGTACAAATTTGCAGCAGACCCTTTAAGAGATAAAAAAGATACAAAACTGCAAATGGTTTCAATACGAATTATAAAAATATCTAGACAACAAAAAACTGCTAATAAGTTGAATTATAAAACAACATGAATTATGTTCCTTCTGGAGTTGTGAAAACATAGAAAGTATTGAACACATGTTCTGTCAGTGTAAATATGTAAGCCCTCTGGGAAAAAGCTGGAAAACCTTTTCATCAAAATAATGTCACACTTCAAGGTGGCGTTTTGTCCAGTGCTAAATACTATTTTGGCCTTGAGGGTGTTGATATATGTGGTTAACGTGATTCTTTACTTGCAAAATTTCCACATAGTACAGGTCCGAGTACAAAATGCAATCCAGGACTATATATTCATTCAATATAGAAATAAAGAGATACATGAATTATAGTAAAAAATATGAGCTGAAGTAATATGAAGATTGTATTTTGAAAACAGGGGACTTGGAAACTATAACGGATGTATATTATTGTGGATTATATTATTGATTACAATATCGTTATGTGAATAGTATAGAAATTTTATGTATATATAATTATTAATGGTTTATATGCTTGTGAGTGAATCAATTAAAGGCTTGGCTTGGAAAAAAAAACATAGTTTGTCACAAAAACCTAGTTTCACCGATATAAACTATGTTTTTTGCATAAATTAAGTTTTTCACTTGAAAAACTAAGTTCAAAAATTGGAATTGACACGAGAAAAAACTTAGTTTTTCACCTAGGGTTTTTCAATTGATAAGTAAAGTTTATCAGATGCATAAACTAAGTTTTCCAAAAACACTAGGCCGAAGCCTAAAAGAATATGAAAAACTAAGTTTATCCTTTGAACAATAAGTTTTTTACCTGGAAAAACTTATTTTTCTCAGAACAAACTTTGTATTCACTTTGAAATCTATTATTTTGAGCATGCGATTGCCATACACGACAAGTAGTGAGGATTAGTATGATGAAAAACGCTGTGAACCAAGACTTCGTGGATCGATAGTAGAAAGAAAAGTGGGTTTACTTCATGTAATTGCATTATGTACCTATTGTCTTACGCGAATCAACCATATAGTAAGCAGGATTCAGGAAGCAGCTTCTCAACTAACGCTATGCCTAGCTTTAGTTGATTATGAGAAGCTTTTGACCCCATAGAAACAAGGTCAGTCATCCTGGCTTTAGAAAATCAAAGTACATATCAAGATCATTCAAGAAATAAACATATACCAATGCCACGGTAACGATAAACTTCACAAAGATAGTGAACTCATTTTCATCAGAAGGTGAGTTCGGCAATCTATAACTGCTCTTGATGAAATCTTCAGAAGGTGAGACTGAGGAAAACAAAGGAATCGTCATAAATGAAAAAAAAAGAGTCACTCATGAGTTTCACTCACGATATTATTGTCATTTCGAATAAAGCAGCAGAAATGCTGTTGAAGCTTGATAATGACAGCAAAAATGTTGGCCTATAAACGAGTATGTCCAAAACAAAAAGTATTCAACAAGTACGTTAAAAAAAGGAATAACAGAGAATGGAAATGAAATGCTAAAAGAAGTGTCGAAATACGGCCTGATGACAACCAAACACAAGAAATCAAGAGAAGAATGCAAGCGGGATGCATGGGCAGCATTCGGTAAATACAAGACTATCTTATCAGATAAAGACATACCAAACTGTCTTAAAAGGAAATTGACAGTTGTTGTTGTTGTTGTTGTTGTTGACGACGACGACGATGAATATTAAATCCTGCTTTCTATTCATTATCATGACAGAAAACAACCCGATTGCAAGGGTCCATTGTGTACAGGGCAACAACAATATGGCCCCACTGGAATGGGACATAGACGTGGTGGAAATAAAACAGCACAAGAAATATTCGAGATATTGTACAAATGTAAGTTTGGATAAATGTAAGATCAGGGGTATTATAATTTGGAAACAGTGCTTACATGTAACAGATGGTGCTCATAAGTTGGAATAAAATATTTTTACAATTTTATGGATGATCTTACAGTGTAAGGTTATATTGGATGTATTTCTAGGGGCATATCGCCCACACTACTTGATTCGACTTCAGTCTACTTCGAACGATCACCATGAACTTATAGTCCAAATAATTTTATGATTGACCCAACACAAATTGACAACAGAAACAATTTTGGTGTTGTTAATCATTTACTGTTGAAATAGTCAAAATAATATAGTTGAAAAGTCTACCAAAATCAACCAAGTGGAAAATATTGAAAAAGGGGGGCAAGTTTGTACGGGAGTAAAATTTAGAATTGTTCGAATTGATGTAAATGATGTACCAATGTCTTGGCTCCTCTAGGTTTTAAAAAAGTATAGTTGCCTATATACGCGTTATAGTTTTAGTACAAATAGGCTCATAACGTTTCCAGGTCATCTGGGGTAAAAAGTTCTTAGAATGGTCCGATTGTGATCGGACTGGTTTTGTAAAATGTTAAAATTTGTCCCCTAGATCGTAAATGTAAATAGATTCTTTGTTGAACTTCGATTATAAGAATTACAGAGCTAGACTAGTGACCTCCCATCGACCCTGTAGCCCCCAGTCACATTTTGCGTTCCAATTAGGCAACAAATATTATTTTTTTTTTTGTAGATGGTTGCAACCAGTTATTTTCGAGTTTTGTACCATTAGACGAACAGTTGGACACCATTTGAATAACGAAGGATTATATCTGAAAAATTTACCCCCATTGTGACCTTGAACTATTTTGATACTAACATGAAATACAACCTGAAGATATGGCAAACTATACCTTTTTTAATCCTGGAAATGTAACGACACACGTGCCTATTTTCAGACGGTTTTGATACTTTTATATGTGACCCATGAAAACCTTACCCCCTTAAAAAAGTATATGTTCCATCCTTGATTTTAGTAGACTTTTGATATGTGTTTTTAAAGGTATTCTCCACATACACTTCGGTTGGAATTGATTCTGTTGACAAAGTGTTGGGTTAAGGCCGCATTCATTCTATTTTGACTGCCTATAGCACAACTTAAACCTTACGGAACGTGGCTTAGCCTGAAAGGAAAGAGGGAATTTGAACAGCAGATCTTAAGGATTCTGTTACATTTTTTCACATCAGTCAGTAGTTTTAAGATAAACATTTTTGTGTGATTTCATGCATCGAAGTATCAATAGTATCAATAGTTATGTTTAAATGCCAATCAGTCACTCTAATATGACTATGGGATACCAATGGCATGAAATCAGTGCGTCAAGACGTGCGATACTAGTAAAGGTTCTAAATGAGAATTCATTCTAGAAGTTGGGAAGAAGGTTTTGGAAGATAGTGTTTTTCTATAGTTTAAGGGTGGAAGCAGAACTTTTGGGTCCAAACTCGGGGAAATGTGTGGAATTGGTAAAATAAGGGGGTAAATTAGTTACAGGGGTAAATTTGAAATCAAGTAAATTGTGTTTAAATGTACCCCCTTTATTGTTCATTATAAGGATTGACAAAAGGTTATTGATAGTTGTCTGGGTTACGACCCTTTATAGAGTGAAACAGGTACAGCCCTATTTAAGGTACAAGGTCATTCGAAACATGATAGAATTTTGGGAAAAAATAAACTATGTGGGGCCACAAATACCAATATTTTGGCATTTAATAAAATAACCGATTTTGGCCCCAAAAATTGGTTACAAATCGCCGGAATTTTGGATTTTTTGGCCCCCACCCCAAAAAAATCAACTCCCCTGAAAAAGAAGTCTGGTGCCGCCAAAGGGACTTTGAGCATATAAATAGATCACCACCTTCTCAATTAGCATTTGGGACATTCAGTATCTCTTGACATAGGTTAATCAAGTAATTTCCTGGAGAATCGTTTCTAAAAGCTACATAGAAAAGAAAATTAAATATTTTTCAGCAAAGAATCGACCTTGGATACTATATCACTTGCTATTCCTGTAAAGGGATTTATGGGTTATACAAATATGAATGTTTATAGGCGAATGGAAACAGTCCATATTTCAATTGACGAATTGAAAAAACCAGAGGCGAGGCTAAACTCGGAACTCATTTTTTTCTTCTTTCATCACTGGTCGAACTCTAGTGTGATGGATTGTTCGCTGTGATGACCACTCATGAATGATGTCAAAGACTTGCAAACCAGTGTCGTCAGTGTCTTGACACATGTAGGCTCGGGGCAATGATTTGTATAGATCTTGCTGCACCCCAAATTTAATCGGTGATATTTTTTTAATTTGACCCAAGCATGTTGATTCCTACAGGAGCATTGCAGTACCATGGAGCATTGTCATTCTCAGGCGCCTTCTTCTTAGGCCTCTGCCACAAACTCGGACAAGCTGGGTTTAATTTTGATACATACTTCTCAAAGGATGCTACCGGGCATCTATCATATCCTGGAATTTCATACATATATCCACTTGATGAAGTATCGTCATCTTCCCTGTTGTTCCTGGTCATGTGATCTCGCTTGGTGATATACCGGACTCTATCTTCATCATGGGAAACTGTGAAATCAGTTGGCTTCATAGCATACAAATTTTCACAGCCACGATTACAGAAGTAAACCATTACGTCTATGAAGACTTTATTCTGTAGACCATATGGGGAATTAACGTCGAACTCCTTGGAAGCTTGGATTTTCTCCATGTCTTCAACAGAGACAGGACTCTTCTTTTTTACTGTTCCTTTGCCCTCCTTCTTTAGCTTAACGAGCATTGCTTTGAAGACTTGATTGCTGCCACTGAATTCCATCTTATTATCACATATGTCAAATCCTCTCAGGCTCTGAAAATGCCGTTTTAAGCCATATCGAATGCCTTGCATCGACTTCTTTGTGTAGAGAGTTTTGCCGTCTGCTTGCTTCCGTAGACTGGCGTGAAACCGACCGAGGAAAGTGTCCAGTTCTGAAGGTGACAGGGCCTGCACAGACTCCAAAGTTGTCTCCGCGAATGTAGCAAAATCTCCCAGTCTACCGAGTGCATGCTTTATCTGCTTTTTAGTGTTTTCGAAATCCGCAGCACTAACTAATTCTTCCAAATCAAGGTCAGATACCAGAGCAAATTTCGGCAGTGCAGACGCCGCCATTTTGATTTTGGTTTGCTTGGATACGGCTCTCGTTAGCAATTCATCGTTGTGCAGCGGCGCAGTTCCAAGCATCGTATACATTACGTTGTGCCACTTACGTCCGTAAGGAAAACGCGTCTGTTTCGGGTCAATGAAAATAACCTCGACGTAGTGCGAAGTTCACAAGGTTACGTTGAATAATATAGGCATCGCTTGTTACTCTTAAACAAATATGGACTAATCATTGATTGGAAAGTATATTCAACGGTTTGTTTGCGGTTTCACCATTGAATGGTACTTTTGTGGAACTGAGATTTAAAAAAAATGGTCATTTTATCAAACGTCATGTGACCTCAATTCAACCAATCAAATGACAAGGATCTTAGTTGGGGTTATATAATATGAATCTATCGGCACATATATAATGAAATATCCCTAAATATGACGTACCAGATGGTTTGCATGGTCATTGGAGTATTCCTTGCGAACAAAAACACCATTTTCACGCTTAACTTTCGAAGAAGTAGACGAATTAAGGAAGCCGCCACGTTTATTATTTACGCTATCGTTTTGCCACAAGCCATGTTTAGTCTTTCACACCAATTGAAAGATGATCGGTGGTAGTCAAGTTTTGGCCTGTATGAAAGACTATCGCGTTTACTTTTAAACATGAAATTTAAAAAACAGCTTTAATATAACGTTTTCCTTTAAAATATATAATTTATCAATAATGGCAAAATGAGCCCGGGATTCTCGAGAAATCTAGTTTTTTTAAAATAAAAATAGGAAACTCTACACTCATACAAAGAAGCGCTACCGGTACATTGAAAATTACGAGATTGCTGAACCGCGCATTCGGGTTTCGAACACTGATCTCATACATAGATTGGAAACCTGGGCTTGTAATTGAAGCACTGATGGCATTATGGTGCATCCAAAGAGCCAACGCAGTGGTTAAGAGCCGTCATTTATACAAAATTGTTCCCATTGAACGGACATAGTAGACTTCAGAATCAAGCCAAATTCATTGAGCTCATTTTACTTGCGCGTATGGGAGGCAGTCCTCTAAAACGTGCACCGGGATACAACTTCTGAAACGGGCTCGGATGGTATTGTGTCACGGTAGACCAGATGCCCGCCGTTGCTCCATCATCTAATATACAATTGCTGTTGTGTAGACAAACCATTGTATAGAGATCGGTGGTTACAGTGCGACTGCGATAAAACTATAATTCTATTACCTCTGCTGCCCATTATTGAAAATGGAGCATTCTGATTGGTCAGTTTACTGCCCATTATTCTGCAATAATGGGTCGCAAATACATTTTCTTATTAAATCAAGATGTTTCAGGTAATAGAATATAAATAAAGGGTTTGCAGTATCATCTATGGGCTCATAATGTGTATCCTCGGCTGTGCGCCTCGCCCATTATTTAGTTTTTCCAACCTCGGACACATTATTCGCCCATAAACGATACTGCAGCACCCTTTATTTCTTAAATATTACGCGACCCCTTTTCAAATGTCCACGTTTTCATGGATTGTTAGTGTTTAGGCCAACTAAAACCTTTGTTAATCACAAAATGATATCTAAAACACCCCTCTTAACATTTTTCTCAAAACACGGAGGTTTTAAAAAGTGTAGTTTTTTTTGCAATAAAAAATTCTAAAACGAACTTCGCTCCTATCCTTTGTGTGCTCAACGAAGTTCACAAGGATGAGGCTTGTGGCAAACTTGCACGTGATATATGCGCGTATGGGATATATTTTCGCTGGCTTCTGTTTCGGTATTGCATGCGGCGTTGTAAATATACCACAGGGAATAAACATGGTAGTTTCCATGATTGCTGTACAGTTGTACAGAATAAATCTGGATTTTTTCGCAAGGAATACTCAAAATGGCCATGAAAACCATCTGGTACGTTTTATTTAGGGATATTTCATTATATGTGCCGATAGATTCATACCAATAAATCCCTTTAAGTGAACCATATAAGAGATGATCAGACGTTCTAGAAATACTTCTTACGAGACTTTGGTAATACCAAGAGATGCTTTATGGAATAAGGCATATGAAGCGCGACATGGAACAACTACCGTTAAAATAGCATCATAGGACATTCACTAGACGTTATTGTCTTATTAACAAGAAAACAATGTAACTTTGACCTAATTGGAATTCTTATCACATTATTTAGTGTAGTTCCAGGATGACAACCAAATTGTCTTCAAAGAGAATAACACAATTGATATATTTCGTCATTATTTGTTCTTTTTTAATAGCAACCATTACTGAAGATAATGTTGAATGATTTGAAAGTACATTGCAAATGACAGAAGATCTTACAGGACATGCAAATGATATCCAGGCTGAGGATGTTTCGTTAGTAACAGACATCCTACGGAACGTTGTCAACTTGAAGACTCCTAAGAGAGAGGTATCAAGATTATTGCAGAGAGCATTGAAGTACTTATAATCAAATATCTTTTCGATGAAGTGAATATCGTCATTTTATAGTTCTACATGAACGTCGTCTATGAGATGTAATATGGCTAATGTTTGCATTTTGTAATAAACAGGTTACGGATGTGGTAGTTACCATAGTTAGCAACCTAATGGATGTTGAGGCGTCCGTTATAACACAAGCACAGATGATGGATGGCTCTCCAAGTGATGCAGTTGAAATATTTGAAGAACAGTTACAGGTGGTTCAGATACATCGTGAAGATATTGGGGCCTGGCCATACCGCAGAGTTACCAGAAATGTCGCTGCAGAGGTTAGAAATATTTTACTTCCCAAAGGGGTTCCATGATGGGATTCAACTTATCTTTTTACATGGATTCAACTAACTTTGAGCTCCATTGTTTATGCTAATGGTCTTACTTTGGTCATGTAACAATAATCCTGACCATTAACTCTAACAAATTATCTCTAAATATAACCGTAAACTATAATCATAACCCTGGAATTTCGTGATGATGCGTACGTAGAGTTAGAACCCTAACTTTACTACGCTCTGCGTTTTTCGCCATGTGCAAATGTTACAAATTTGGCGTTCTGTTAAAGTAAACTATAGACCGTATTCAATATGACGTCAGCCACCAGACATGTTGTGGACAAGATGCATACATTCCAGGACTACAATACATTAAGCTGTCAATCGATCCATGTTTAGCGATTGCACAGGGATCATTGACAGGTGAATGTATTGTAGTACTGGAATGCGTCTATCTTGTCCACCAACATGGCTGGCTATCGATTACGGTCTATACCTGTGAACGGTAGTGCTAAATAAAAAAAATGTGCATGGGTCATAAACGTGAAATATATGTCTACCCATTTTGAAATAGCACAATCTAACGAAATTGATTCTATTAGCTAAAACATGGCGCTATTTCCTGGCTATTTCATATTGGAATGACGTTTTTAGCGGCCGTTGAATTATTAACGGGATCCGATATTAATTATTCTAATTGCGAAATTGCTTCTTACGCGACACATGGGAAGGTTCGAGCTTCACCACTCCATGTATAGTTTTACCAATGCAACTGTGCAAAAATCTCATTTTAAAAAAAAATGGAGGTGGATCCACCAATTGTCTTGTCGGATTCGTGGCAACGACAATTTTGGGCTAGGTGATATGATTTCCATTTACTGACGCTTGAGGAACAGAGAACCGCCGCAAGTTCACAGCTATTAGCTAAAATACCGTGGTATAATGTTAGCTGCCTGATGATTGTACAGTGAATCTCTTTTCGAAATGCCCATATGCATGGCGTACTTCATACCAAACATGGATGCGTTAATGAAGTTTAATAAATGCATAGTAATACGAATTCTTCATATTTTGTCATTGTTTTTGCAATTGTTCATGCAAATAGTAAACGAAGGGTTTGATGATCAGCATATCATCAATAGGTGGGCAATAAAAACGTTCTAAGAAAAGCGTAAAAGCACCTTTTCTCTCATGTGAAACCTAAAAACACGTTATCCCACTCTCTAGTAAAAAGCAATGGTCCAGCCAACTCCCATTGACATGTACAGGGTGCGCATAAACAAATCCTCACACAAAAATGTGCACAGATAGGCCGCCATTATCACTTTCGATTTTATCGTATTCTAAGTATGTGTAAGTCGTTGGGTGGGATATGTGTGGTTGCATGGGTATGTTGTGGAGTGGTCCAATGTGGATTTCTAGCTTATGTGCATTGTTAATTTCATTATGTTTATATTCTCAGTTAACACTGTAAGCATTAGGTGATGTCATTATATTATTTTTATATTCCATTGCAGGTGTTTGAGGCTTCAGATGACGTGTTCAACAATGGAATATATGCTGCGTCCGATAGCAGATCTACCAATACCCTATTGACACTGGAACGTCAAGCATCAACAAACTTGGATGTCGAAATTGAAATACCTAAGGGTAAATATTCGCTTCAAATGTACACACATTAGTAATTATACTCGATTCATCTGATATGTGACCCCGTACCATTCTTGCAGAGGTGAAATATTCAATGAGGCGCAGGGACTTCTGTTAATCATGTTATTGTGAGCAATGTTAAGGCCTCAAATACACAATAGTGCGTTTCCATACATGAATGAAATTGTATTTAGTGACAGGTGAGTGAGTTAAATGACCGGAGTGTCCTCCAAGATAATCCGGTGTGGCACGTGCATTTGAATTCTTTCATTTTCCCGGTAGAGCTAGGTTGACCCCTCTCCGACTTATTGGAATAGGTCCAAAACTCCAGGGGGACGAACGTATCAACGCGAATCGAGTATAGTTGTTTCATGAATGCTATAATGCAAATATGTTTTGCAAAATCTTGCAACACAGTTCTGCCAGTTCTAATATCCGCTAAAGTGACGTCACATGCCACATGGTCACATCATCTATAGTTTTTCTATTAATGTCACTTCATTATAAGTTTTGGACGATTCCATTCATTCTGAGAGGTTATACACTTTGACAAGGAAAATCAATACAAATTTACCATGTTTAAGTGGCATGGATTGAGCCCGGTGTTAAAGTAATTATAGTCCGCCGGAAGCACAGTCCGGGCTCCATAGACGACAACGGAATAAAACATGAAACTAATGTTCGTGAAGGTCAACTGAATCGAGTGCCTTATTCTTTACCGTTGTAGCTGGACTATGAATGCCATTCATAAGATGTTATTGTTAATCGGTTCTTTAATGTGAAACGGTAAGGTATCGATGTACAATAAAGAAATATGCATTGTTGTAGGCATATTAATAGGGAGTGTCTGATTCCTGCTTCATAAAACCGAAATGTCGCTTAGATTGAATTATACGGGATTTCGTGACAAAAGCACCAAAATATAATATATCTACTCGTTTTCTTTAAATTTCGCATAAAAATAATAATAATAATAGATTACATTTGTTAAGCGCATAATAACAAAGTTTCAATGCGCTGTACATATAAATTAAAAGGCACACAAGTATATACAAATGTACATCGAGATAAGAACAAATACACAGTACAATTTACAAAGCAACTACATAAAATTTAAAAGCGAACAAATATAGCAATATAAAAGTAATCAATATTAAAAATCAAGAAAAAGTATGAACCGCTCATTGAGGAACATTGGCAAGAATCACTTACAGCAAACAAAAAATACCGTAACAGCAGAACAGAGAATTTACCCGTTAAATGAGTGAGTTTTCAATTTTGATTTGAACTCTGACACGGACATGGCGCTACGAAATGAGAGTGGTAATCGATTCCACAAGTACACACAATGGCCAAAATTATTGTAAATTGCAGAAAAACAATTTCTATTCAAATATTGACTTAAAATTGTACTAGGATTTCTTGACTACACATTACATAATTATTGCCAAAGTTATGATTTTCAAACAGATGTTGTTTCCACAAATGAAATAGTGCGAAAAACGTTAAAATTGATTGTCATGTTTCCTCAATGTGGCGGGTTAAAGGAGCTGGCTAATGATAACTTGCCGATTGTACTCCAGAAGAAAATACAGGCACAGGAACGTCAAAAATGGCTGCAAAATAATCGCTAAATGAACTGTATGGACTTATCAGGATCTATTGTAAATGCTTAGGGCAAAAATCGAAGTGGTTGTATATAACTTGTATGGACTAGAAATGAGATAACGACAATAAAAGAAAGAGGCCACGTGAAAACTTAAAAACAACTTTTTAATCGCACCGTTGACATTGTGCTGTTTTGCCATGCAAGGTGAACGCATAATTAGACATGATTTACGCATAATTAGACGTGATTTATCATTGGAATTCTATTTCGGATGTCTCCGAATTTTTCGAAGACCACTATCTTTATCTCATTTTTGGTCTACACAACCACTCTGATATTCTCACGTAAACATATAAGTAAACCCTAACGAACCCGTACAATTCATTAAGCGGTTATTTTGAAGCCATTTGCTTTGTTTCTGCGTCTGGAGTGCAATTGGCAAATTATCGTTCGCAGTTCCTTTAATCCGTCCTATTTAGGGAAATAACAATCAAATGGAACGTTTTTCACGCTCTTGGATTCTGGGGAATAACATCTATATGAAAAACACAACTTTGACATTCAATACTTAATATGTGGTCAAGAATCCGCGGTATAATTGAAATCAATTTGTGATTATGAATTTCGTTTTCTGCATATTACAATACTTTTGGCCAGTGTGTGTGTATTATGACATCCCCTGCAAATTAAACAACACTCTCGACAATATTCATGAAGCGACACTAATACAAAATCAGACTATACCAATGAATATAGCTATTGAAAACATACAGGCATGAAAGTATACAGATTTATTTGCTTTACTATGTCGATCTCCATATTATCAATATTTGGAATACGCAAGAATAATTTTTTTTGAATGTTTAAAAAGATTGTTCATCATTTTTATTTGGCATTTCTCAGAAACTTTCGAAAACCAGCAACAAAGGGTAGCTATCGATTTTTTAGCCAGCAACAGGTTGTTAACATCAACGAGACTTCAAGATCAAAATAGTCTCCAGAAGACTGATTTTAAGACAGTGACAAATTCACGAGTTATATCGGCTACTGTCGGAGATCAGAAAATATCTGATTTTGGACAACCAATTAGAATGACTTACCGTCCGCTTGAGGTACGTATTTCGTTGAGTTGAATTTTATTCGATTCACTTTGCTTTTTAACTAGGTCACTAAACAATTACCAGATAAATCTTAGCTTATCTAACGTTATTATTCCAGGGTAAACTGTAATTTTTTTTTAAAGAAATGCATCGAGCGTCAATTTTGGTGGCGCATTTAAGCAATGTATTCTACCGGCAAACTGCTCTTTGGATACCTGTCGTATGATTTGTCCTTCTGTTTTGTGTATTTAAATATATTTTTATGGTGTCGACCGGTAGATTACTACTCAAACTGCAAACTCTCGTCGTACGTTCAATTTTCGAAATTAATAAACTCTGGGTGTGGGTCATGACTTACCACACAGTGGGTCCCCAGAGGGTGATTGAAGTAATCCCACAATTACATTTTGGGGAAGTTTTACCAATCAAGATGGTCATGTGATCCACAAAATCAAAAATAAAAAAAAAACTATTATTAAACACCATAAACCTGAAATGTTTTGTGGTCCTCTAGCCTCTTGTACACTTTTTAAAATCCCTAGTACTGCCATGAGTTTTTTTGTATCAGTACAGTATAGGCAAATTGCAATGCATTATGGGATGGTTCAAAACACAACCAACCCTCTGGTGGGTCCCCAAACGTCTTTGTCTGAGGGATAAGAAGCGATAATACAAGAGATTACAAAAATGTGGAAATGCATTTTTGAGCTAATAAATCAATGGGAAAAGTGTGTACAATCCCATAAAACTACTTTAATGTAGGGAAAAAACACCAAATAGTGAAAAAATAGATTTGAGGAACTTTGTCATACCTTCTCTCGCAAATAGATATACAGCGAGGTCTCTCCTCAAAATAACACAAACAGCTTATTGTGGCTTACAACAGTACAGAATAAACAAAGACAATAAATATTTGTGTTTGGAGGGCAAACGTAGAAATCAAGGTGCACAATATCATGCTTAAAAATCTGGGATATTCACAGGGAAAGGCTTTTTTTATATCAAGTCGGAATTTTAATATAGAAATTAAAAAAAAAAAAAAAGAATCAGATAAAAAGTACTTCCTTGTTTTTAATACACGTATTTCAGCCAACCAATTTCAGTGTAATGTTAGCACATCTGCGCCAGTAACAAAAATACCAAAATATGAATTTTGATTATTTTTGTCGATGTGTCGGATCAGCAAGTCGCTGCATATCCCTTTTGTTTACGCCCCTGTGTTTTAGTTTTATCTTTGCATCTCTCTAGCCTTAAATAAAACGTTGCCTTCAATTTACGAGCAATGTCCGAAGTAATAAATATTTTAGAATTTGCAGGGGAAACAGTCCAATATATTAAACAAAACCTTAAATAATCATCTTCTATAGTTCGATATCAGAGATAGAATCCAGCCTTAGCCTGTAACACACATACACACAGATAAATAATTACCACAGACCTCTTAGTAAAAATTAGCCCCCAAGCTTTACATGTACAAACAGAACACCTACTTTTTATGTAACAATTTATGTAAAACTGTAAATGTAAAAATGTACACATTAATTATGTAAAAGTGCACATAAAATATATGTATTTTTCCATTTGTGTAAACATTTACCAAATCATTATGTAAAAAGTAAAAAACAACCATAATTTTTATGTATAAATTCTTGGCAGATTAGGTAATCTTCCACTTGTATTTATGTAAATATTTGAACTCAATTATGTAATCTTTTACTTATAAATTTTGTAAATATTTGAACACAATTATGTAAAATGCTTACATGTAAACTATGTAAATATTTGAACACAATTATGTAAAATGCTAACATCTAAATTATGTAAATATTTGAACACAATTATGTAAAATGCTTACACATCAATTATGTAAAAATTTAAACACAATTATGTAAAATGCTAACATCTAAATTATGTAAATATTTGAACACAATTATGTAAAATGTTAACATAATATAGATGTAAATTAGGGAAAATAATTCACACAAAATAGTCACACAGCACTTCAGTATAGACAAGAATTCAACAAGTTTATTCAGCTCAAAAACAACACAGTATATAATGTGAAAAATGCCAAACAACAGTAAATATGAGAAAAATACAAACAATCAAAATAGAACATACCTGATTTCCACTATCTCAAGGTTTAACTAATATCTGGCATTGACCGTGTCTTTAACAGCGGTAACCACCTCATGTCTTTCTCAAGTTGATAATGATATTATACTCACAAAATTTTTATGTGCATGTGATATTCACACGCTTGAGGTCCTTTTAATATCTCAAAGGAAAAACATAGCATTCAACTAAAATATAACAGTAACTACGTAATATAAGTCCCCAATCCCCACGACTCCATGCGGCTACGCCACTCTCCAAGATCCTCCATTTTCAATGGTGCCGAGCTCGCTCGTGTCGTGACATGACTTCACATAATTTTATGTAAACTTCGCAAACTTTTACCGCGTGCATTTAAACATAATTGGTTTACAAACCACATATAAAATGAGTTTGTTTACATTATTTTATGTCTTTTTGCTTTCTTTTTGCCAAAACGATGTGTAAAGTTTTACATATAAGTAAAATATAGAATGCATATCAAATATGTAGTTTAACTTTCACATAATGTTATGTCCGGTATATTTAACCAGCTTTTTGCATAAAATATGTAATTTTCTTTTACATAATGCCAGTTTTACATATATATTTTTTACATCGTGGTTCTGTGTTAAGCCATTTTAAATATGTTCAAAGTTTGCACCACTCTTGTTCAATTTGTCAAGTAGTGAGTTTGAGCTCCGTTTGGGGCCAATGTGTTGGGTCCTTGGGCAGGGCACTTCTTCTCGTGCGAATTTGTCTTAATGACAAGGGAAAAGCCGCTTCATGAGGAGTTGGTTGTTCCAAATGTCAAAAAAACGTTCCTGTTTGGTCTCACAAATAAATATGTCTCTCGTCAAACATTAGACTTACAAAGCAACGAACATTTTCTTTTATCTTTCAGCTTCATGCCAACAATCCCCAGTGTGTGTTTTGGGGATTTTCCTTCGTAAATGACGGGTCTACAGATGGATGTAGATACCTAGGAGAGACACCTGAGTGGATGTCATATGTGAATGCAACCATCGTTTACAAACTTTGCTATACTCATGGTAAATGTCTACTGCAGTAATGTCTGTGCTCGTTAAAATTTCAATCTGTATAAGATGAGGTGACTCAATGTTTACAAACACAAGTTAGCACATCGGTCTACTGACATGTTAGAGGTGGTAATATTCCCATACAGTAAGAGCATTCAATGGCCTTATTACCTAATTGAGCGCGAATTTTAAAAAAAGCACAAGCCCAGCAGGTGCTCACGCATACTGCCGGCAGTACCTTGTTCGTTGCCTGTCGTTGACGTCACTTGTCAACTCATCTATATATTGCCATAAACGTATATCTATATACTCCAGGCTTCCTGATTCGTTGGATTATTGGAGAGGTATAGTTCTATGACCTCACCACTGGATCAATCAGATTTTATATGACAATATAGCTTTTCTTTTGCTGCTACACTTTGTGGAAATCGATTATACACTTAATATTCGTCTGCATGTGTTTCAAACTTATTCAACTTTTACCGGACTAATAATTTTTGGCATTTCGTGTTAATGTTATTTGTTTATTTTGATTATTTTGATGTAATGGAATCTTTTTTTTCTTTATTGTACATATTTTTTATGTTCTCTTGTGAAATCACTTTGACTTAGCTTGATGGAAGGCGATATAAAGAGTTATATAATTATTATTGTGAATTACTGTTTATTTTATTATAGTTGTAGTATAGTAGTAGTAGCTTAGCAGCAGCAGCAGCAGCAGTAGTATTGTTCAAAGGACACTCGCGGATAAGGAAGGAAGGGCGCCCTCTATAGTTTTTTTTTCATGAGAACGACTGAATTGAAACATTCCGCATTATAGCGAAATGCTCAAATTTTAGCCTTTTCGCGTGGTTTTCAAAAATATCCACTTAAATATTCTCAAGCCGCTTTTATTTAAAATTATAAATTCAGCTTCATGGGTAATTGAAATTTCCACATATGAAAACCTCCCTCCCCCCCCCCTCCCAGAACCACAATTCCTCTTTGCAAGGATGTGCGTTTTATTAATTAGCAACATATATGTGAGTGGCATTCTGGGTCTTGGGGGGGGGGGACGACCCCCATTTTATTACATTTTTGTTTTTTGGGGGCCTGAACACTAAATGGATTGGCAAAAAACACAACAACCTATTACCTATACATATCATACAACACATAGAGGTAAGGCATGCAATCTACAAGAGCCATTTCAGTATCCTTGGATGGGCACCATGTTTGAACGACCGCATGAGCAGCCATGTTTCTGGTATCATAAAACATCCTAAAATGCAGGGGGTGTTTTGAGTCCATGTACTGGTGAATGAAAGCTATTGGAACATGCGCCATGTGAATTGAATTTTAATAGTGCGAAGGAGAGTTAACTTGCTCATGAGTTACATAGCGCGCGGAGCGGCGCGGACCATGGGCCAAATCGGGCCATTGTATTGCATAATAGAGTTTCCTTGGTGTGAAGACTGTTAATCTTAGCACTCATTGCACTAACTCATCATAGCAATAGGATTGAGGTATTGGTTATAAAGGGCTTGCCTCGGTAGCTCTTTGTATCTTATGAATGACAAAGGTGTCTACTAGCAATCATTTACCAGCTCCCTAACAAAGGGCAGCTATGCCACATCTTCCTGTTTCTGTTTTTTCATTTAAATCATAACTGGTCGTTGCAATGGAGGCAGGCTCTAAGCTTTGGCTTTTTCAGAGAGCATGCCCCGACTTATCTCATACTTTTCCTCATTTTTTTGATACAAGTGTATTGTGAGGATAAAAAACCTTGCATACATGGGAAAGTAGTTGTAAAACTCAAGTCCAAAATTGATGATGAACTATAACTATGATGATATAGAGGGCCCCTACCTTTCTTTCCATCGATTTCCTTAGAAAAGTCACATGCAAAACCAACTGCAAAATACTCTATAAATATTTCATCTTATCTATTCTTTGATTTCTTTCGAACATAAGGATATCTAAACGTAGGAAGCACCTGACTAAAAAACAGGATTTTATTTTAGAAATCTCACCTATGTGGGCTGTGTCCTGTCGATACTCGGTTTGGCAGTAACCTCTTGACTTCTGCACCATCAGTATGCTTTTACTAACGCTCAAAATAAGGAGTAAATAAAGGGATTACCTCATATGTTGAGTAAATCGTAGTCAAAGTCACTTTATGCATAGATTCACAGAAATCTGAGCTGACTCTAACAAATAACATTGTACTCTACATATCGTCACGAATCTTCCAACAGCCAATCGGAACCGAAAGTCACCATTTCGAGATACGGCGTGAAGTTAAGAGAATGATGAACTGCATACTAAATTTTGAAACTTTTAGAAAATGATTTTTGTGGACATTGACACGTTTCATTTGATCACGCTTTCAATCAAGTATCCTTTTTTTCCTGTCAAAATAGACGGATGGTCTGTTGCACAACAAAAAAACACAATCCTCTAGTGTCTATGTCAAAGGAGACGAATGCGTATTCGCCTAGTTTGCGTACTCAAAAAGAGTCGCTCGATCGCCTCAGACAGTGGTATTGAACATGTTTGACATACAATTTGCCTGCGGAGGGCCTGCTAGAAATGACTATGCTTTTTTGTATATTTTAGCCGTCATCATCTCTTACAGGAAAATATGCCAATGAAGGTAGAAAAGAATGACTGAAGGAGGTTCTATTTTTTAAATTAATCTTTTGTAATTAAGAATTGATGTTGATCAAATACTTAATGTAAAATATACTTACATCAAGCGTATAAATAATATTAATTTGAATGGAACCTGTAAAAGCTGTATTTTACGGGGTTTTGTTAGCATAATTGCTGCCAAGAATTTTCTTGTAAAATGTATAGTATTTTCCTGTAAACTTTAGACGAATAGTATAATTGTAAATTTTCAAATACAACATTTCAAGCTATTTCAATTTTACTTTAAAAAAAAAAAAAAATCGAATATCGCTCCAGTTGTAGTCGTTTATACGCCTGGTAAAATTGGACAATAAATTTTCCAGTATTTGCTGTATTTTCAAATTGCAGCATAGGCCTACATGCGTAATACACTAGGACATCCAAGTGGTAATGTTAACATTTGAAACCCTGGGTTTTTTTAAAAAAGGGTGAATTTTGGGCATAATCACTACATAGACGTAAGTGGAAGACGTTGTGATTTATCTGTTTATTGCTGAAGGTGTATTTTTTGATAACTTTTTGCAGAGTAAAAGAATCAAAGATCCACTATTTTATCAAGAAGAAAGCTTTTATCTTACTATCAAGTTCTTTTCATTTGTATTAATTTTACGATGCGTTTTGACGAAAATCATTTTAATTTCTCAATAACGGAAAACTATAGGACGAAGTATATTGTCACTTAGAGTCAAATGATGTTTCTAAAAATCTTAAAAACAAACGGACTTCGGAAGGGTCTATTGGTACAATTTGAAATGAAAGACATTCCCATGGAGATTATTTTATTTTTGTTCATCACCACATACCATTGCGTATATGTTTCACCTTGGAGTCACAACACTCTTAACGTATAGTTGAAAACTTTCTATGACTAAAAAACCAAGCCCTTTTTTTAATATGGGCAGTTTTTCTGGCATTTCTACTGCTGTTCTCAAGTGTTACCCTTGTATTTCAAAGACTTCCGACATTTATTTTCATTCAAATTGCCAAAATTTCTGATTATTCAAAGCTGGTTAATTTATTGAAAATGCCAGAAATGAAATTGTTCTCATGTTAAACATCTTCGTTATTGGAATTGAAAGGAAAATCATTTCCTCTACCTACTAATAAAATGAAGTGTAATGGTTGCATTCATAATATTGAGTAATGTCAATAAGTAAATCTTTTAATGTATACCATTCATCAATCTATTTCAATTACGATGGCTGATAATGTGAATAAAATTTTTCTACATGCACTGCAAAACAGGTGTTAATTTAACACCAGCCGGTGTTCTAGGAGGATCACACAAGAGGGTGTCAAAATTCAACACATTTGGTGTAATTTTAACACCGTTGTTTTGTTTTAACACCAAATAGTGTTAAAATAACACCAAAGGGTTTTGCAGTGTGTACTCAAATCACATTACTTTATTGCGCTTATTTACTAAAGTACACAGAGAAATTATCAATTTAGTTTAATTATTAATCAACTAAGTTGCTGAAAACTCAAATCATCTCGTATTATGTGGGGAATATAGCAAAGAAAGAGACAAACGAAGAGAAACGAAAACGGATTTTGAGGTACTATGTTTTACATTCATTATTGACCTAATTGCGCTGAAATTATCATGTATACTTTCATAGCATGTATACCTATCACTGAGAATGAAAATAAAAGATGATAAATCAAAAAAGGTTCCTCTTCTTCTATACCCCAATCCCGGTTAGTCACCCCACTATACTCATTCTCCTCATCTCCTCCCACCAACCCCGGATGGCTACCTTAATACAGGGAATATATAAACATTGAATTTAAAGCATTACTTTCTTTTCAAATTAATATATGGCAAATTAAAATTAACTAATCTCATCCAAAACGGAAAAGGTTTCATTTTCAACAAAGAAGTTTTTGAAATTAACTATTTAAAAAGAAATGAAGTGAAAATAAGTTACTACCTTAGTAATTGTTGTGACCTTGCTGGTGTTACAAATTGTCTTGTTTGTTGTTATAACTTGATTACTAACATAGCTGATTTGATTTTTTTAAACTTAATTACAAGCTTCAAACACGCAATTATTTCCAGCAACAGATGTAAACTAACTGAGTAATTGTACTATTTTTTTTGTCACTATTTATTTCCGTAACTTATGTTAACCTTTCTCAAATGAAATAAGGGTATTTGGTGAAATTAATCTCATGAACCGTATAGTTATATCATTACAAAATAAAAAAACCGCTTTAACTATGTCTATAAACAATTCAAAGCGCTCTAAAAATTTTGCCATTTAGAAGCTAATCCTTAAAGGTTTCGGTATTCCAATCGTCTTTGGTACCCCCCAGATTTTACCCGGAAATAGTATCGATTTTGATATCCATGGATGAAGGCCGTATTGTTTCTCATTGTTGTTCCTGAAATATGAGTCCCTCAATCCCTTTATCCCCCGTATATAAACAAAAACCGCCGTTTTAGTGGTTGGTTAACCATCAATATTAAGCACATTAATTGATAGGGCTTTGGCAACCGCATTATTGGGCGTCTACCGTCAAAACCAACCTCAAGTTTGTTCCACGGTACTTGAATGGGGTGCCCAGGCTCTCATATAAAGAAGAACACAAACACATAAATCGGAACAATCCCCTTTAAATGTAACTTGTAATTAGACACAAAATGCGCGCGAAAAGCGCGCGGAAATTTACCAATTTTTCAAACCTAAAATATTGGGGGATATAATTACCCCCCCCCCCGGATTTACGCCTATGAAAATGATCATAAAACGACAATACCTTTGGCCGTCATTTACAAATATCAAGCAAAATCTTTTTGTCAATTTCCAGGCCCTATTACGACTACATTTATAAGACAGGCTCCTCTTTGAACTTTGAATTATATCAATATTATTATGCACTATTTATGGATCTTTCATTTATAACGGTTATTACAGGAAAAATACCGTAAATCATACAGGAAAACACTGGCATCAATTCTGCCACCAATCCATAAACTAACCGCTTTATGTTTCCATCCGAATTGCACTTTATATTTATAACTTAACGTTTAATGCATTAAATGTTTTTTAACCAAAATTAAAGTCCTTGTCCTATCACTATAGCCTCGTCCCATGGACCCCCAGATTTTAACCGTAGTGGGTCAAAATTTTGTTATCAGAAAAAAGCACTATTTTCTCATTTACCCTTGAAATATTAGGGCTCAGGATGTTTAATTGGATGTTTGAGCGAAAATGTGCCCCCATTGTGGTCGACCAATATTTAGTTTTAACATATTCTCTATGATTACAAGATAATGTTTTAGCTCTCATTTCAAACGGGTTGAAATATCGCGCGAAGCATTACAGATAGGGTTTTGAGCTGAAGTCCATACTAATTACTATCAAGGTTAAAAATTTATAGACTAAAATTGCAAAGTAATTTGGTTGACATTGTGGATAGCCCTATTAAGTAGTTGTCGTCATGTTTTTATTTTCAAACACATTCCAATCTCTGAATAATCGACAGATATATATTTTTTCAGTGTTTGATTGAATCATTTACAATATACTGTAATTTTCAACTAATTATTTGGCATAATTGTTGTCAGTAAACTACTGCAAAAATTATATTTTTAGTGTGGCCAAATCGTCTCTAGTTACATTGCACACTGCATTGTACTACTATAAACTTCGAAGACTCTGTACGGGTACTACCCGTGTTGATCGAGAGAGGAGATGAATCTCGCAATAATCCCATTGATCGATAGATCATTTTATATGCTGTCGCACCGGGGGTTTCAGGTACCAAACAGCCGAATACAGATGGGTCGTTTGAAGACTTTCATAGTTGCATTGGCGTTTGGGGCATGATTCCAAAAGTGAAAATCTATTATATCTACAAATTGGAATGTTATTTTTGTTAATTGGTCGGATGAAAGAGCTTGTGATATATTATGCTATAATATGCAAACACTCAATTTCGCCAAAAATGGGTCGCTTGGCCTGTTTGGAAGACTCATGACGATAATGAGGAAACTCACCTATTAGTCATTTACCGTGTACGTTCGTGGTTTACGGACAGAAAATAAAATATTGCATTTCTTCCGAGTCGATCACGTCGTGTACGTTAAGATGAGGCACACATACTCTGTTGGCCAACGATCAGAGGATAAAAATCTAATTTTTAGTGTAGGTCGGAGATCCAAGGCTATGGATCACGAAATGCCCCTTAAGCAAATCCACTACCCCTGAGAGAGTCGAGGGGGTAGGGAGGGGGGAGGGGAGATATAGGGTCGGAGGAGGAGGGAGGGAGGAGGGAGGGCGGGGAGGGGAGAGAGAAGAGAGAGATAGGGTAGGGAGGAGAAGGGGAAGAGAGAATATATAGAAAAATAAGTCAGAACTTAAAAAAAATCCAGTGAGAGGTGTTCATTACGTTAAATCATTTGTCTACTTGTTGTTTTTTTTAATGAACTTTTTAAATTGAGAAATAAACAAAAGACCCAAACGAATGTAATAACCTCAGTCAGCACTTTTGGGACTCACGTTGTGGTCGTATTCTACGGAGTATTGATACGGGACGAGATCAGACAGAGCTTGAAGCAGTTGCCTGCAGCATACTTGCTGGAGGCTTCACACGTCACTAGCATCTTCTCTTTTGGCATGGCTGTCCGAAGGCTTCAAATTCCTGATGTTCATCAAAGTCATTAATAGTTATATTCCAAGCTGTGTTGAAAGCTTCGCATCTTCGCGTGGGGTACGTAAATAAAAGCAGCTAAAACTGGAGTGTAACTGATTTTCATGCGCTTTTATCCGTTTATGCAGTTTGCTTTCGATTGATCAAAAAACTAAAATAGCATATGTTGCTTTAGCACCGCATGCCGTGTAAAATAATTCATTCCAGCCACACATAGCTGTGTCATAAACTCGCATGACGCATAGGAGGAACATTAGTATGTTTTACTCAACAATTTCATTCTTTGTCCTAAAGGTGTGCCGTTTCTAATTGTGGCAGTAAACACAGGAATAGGCAAGAGGTGGCTACGCCCGAAGTGACTGTAAGTACACGTTCACACTCTTTAAATTTGGCAATGGATAAGTCAATTGTGTATTAAATGGTTGAACCATTGCAGCCAAAAGAACTTGAAATCGATCGTTCATGTAGACTGCAAAGAAGTTCTAATGTGTTTACAAAAGTCACTGTCAAAACTTAAGGCACTACATTTCGTTTGTTATTATTACAGATAAAAATAAATATTGTGTATTGCGGTGCATGTGCTTGTAGTTTCGGGATAATACGTATTAGTGACTGTGTTTATAGTGACTCTAATACATAGTGGTCCCAAAAATACAAGCACATACTATTTGTATAAAAAGCTGAATCGTCTGCGAGCAATTTACAGGCGTTTTCCGTAATGCAAATTAACACCTAAGGCCGTTTGATGAGATATATAATGTAATATAAAGCACGTTGTAAACAGGTATATGAAAGTTCTTTGGCTCATGGTATCATAGAGTAAAAACAAAAATGGGTCACCATGGTACACAACTATATTATCCGTTGCAAAAAATTTAGCGTACAGTTAGGAAAGCCCTAGTGGAGTTTCAGGGGACAGAAATGTGCTTTTTAATTTCATTCAGCAACAAACATAAATACACATGGTCTAATCCTTGTCATTTGTACACGACTTTAAATTGAGATATAAATTGAGGTAATTAAACATTACATAATGCGCGATTATTTTAATCAAGGGTCGGTAAAATTAAAGGTGCATGCTCGAATTGTCTTTGGGACCCCCCCCCCCCCATATTACCCGGAATGTCGTATCGATTGATATCAGATGAAATGCCATTTTTCTCCGGTGTCGTCCGAAATTTGAGCCCTCAAATTATTTCATTCTCAAGATATAACCAAAATCCGCCGCTTTAGTGGTTAACCATAATATTCGCACGTATTGAATGGTTTGCAACATGCATTATTGCGTCTACATAAAACGCAAGTTTGTTTCCCACGGTACTTGATGGGGTGGGTGCAAGGCCAGGATCTATACTCAAAGAGAGAACACAATACCCATAAATCGGAACAAGCCCTTTAAAGATCACAAGCTGAGAACGAGACAATGCTGAAAAAGATGACTTAGCTTCATTATTGTAATCATGATGTTTCACTTGTATTTGCAGCTGCTTTTAGAAAAATGGCCTCGGGTTGGAGGGGTCTTGTTCCGATGGCCTCATTCTGATTTTAAACATAAACCATCTTCGTGTTTGTCATGATGAAGTTGTCAAGGGAAAGTCCGGCCAGCAAGTTACAGCAGAAGAGGAAAGGTCTGAAAATGAGGGACTGAGAATGCCATCTGTATAATGACTCTGATGGGACTTACATGGGAATTGGTTACCTGTCAATCATCAAAGCCGCAAGCTCTTTAGCCAGCGATATTATGTTTGCTCTAAGCAAGGCAAGGCTATGCATCTTCATGTTGTATGGGGCCAGAAGCGGCTGTTCGAAACTCCTGGAGAGAAGTCTGTGGGACCATAAGAGCCGACCACAATCCAGCCTCTCTTCGTCTAGGGCACGAGGAACATCTGGAGGGGAGTTCATCAGTAGCAAACAGCCGTTCGGCGGTTCATCCTCTGCAGATGACGCTGCGCTACTGAATGGAAATATACATCTTTTGAGCTTTTTGATCTATAGTTGGAGAAGAGAAGAAGGACGGGGTTGGGAAATGCAAGGACTGTGATACATCCTTCGATATTAACATAAGAAGCGGGAATGTATTCTTACAATTTATAAAAAAAAACTGTTAAATTATTGGAATCCATCGACTCCATTAGTGATAACTGCTATTTTGAAAATGATAAGTATAATTTAAGAAGGAGTCATTGACGTGGGGGCCGACACCAAATAATCTAACTGGTATTAGCAAAATTTGGAGTCCCATCAAAGGTGAAGACAAAACCAGGAGTGAAAATTGATTAGAACTTTAACACACAATTACCCTCATTGCCCAAAATAAAAATGGCACATTTCTGAAAATGAAGAAAAATGAACCTCAATTTATTTTTCCCAATATCAGACCAACA
>JAMKCH010067430.1:0-15749 GCA_023653785.1 Ophioderma brevispina | reverse complement strand
ATAGTTGATTTCTTTTGTATTAATCACGTTACAAATCATGTAACGTGTTCGTGAATAGTCCTATATCAATGCGACACGAGGTGTGAGTGCGTGGAGCTCGAAACCTTTGCCAATGTTCGCTTTCCACAAAACATTTTCTCATGCAATTTGACAATTTGAAATATGCCTCCAGTTGTCCCCTATGTAATCTTGGTAAGAATTCCATATGTCCCCCTTTTAAAACCTAAGGAAACAAACCAAGATGCCCTGCACTGAAGCGCCCGGTCTAGTAACCCTTACAACGACACTTTGGGGGCATCCTTAATTGTGTTCCATGAAGTGATTTCATAGGGATTTTACTGTAAAACATAGTCAATTCGAAATTTCACAGTTTTGGTACCAAAGAAAATCTCAGATAGTCTTTCACATGGGGATAGTTTTAATACAAAGCTAAGATTAGTGCAGAAATCAGAATTTTGTCGGGACAATACCACCGTTATGTGAAATCTCTGTGCACCTTTAACCGTGCCTAGCGCGAAATTTGGTTCAAAGTAAGTTTCCGTATAAAGTATTAGTATGCTAAGTATCATTGTCGCATTGGTTTTTTTGTGTTTTTTTTTTTTTTTTTGTTGCGGCGAATTTGGAGGGACGGCGCGCGGCTCCCTTGGATCCTCCATTGATATTACCTAATTTGTTAATATACCCATATTTATTTAAGAAGACAATCAAACTTTCATTTCACTTTCGCACGATCTCCCTCCCCGCTCTTTCTCTCTATCTCTCCCAGTGGCGTCGCCAGATTTTTTTTTCAGGGGGGCACAGGGGGGGCACACATATTTTTCAGGGGGCAAAAGCATATATTAAAATTTGTTAGTATAGTATATGGCCTAATGTAATCACTAATTTTTCAGTGGGTCAAGAGGGGGGGAAAAATTCCCCACAGAGAGGCAGCCTGCCCCCGCCCCCTCTGGCTACCCATTGATCTCTCCCTCTCTCCCCTCCTCTTTCTCTCTCCTCCTTCTCCTTCTTCTTCTCCTCTCTTTCTCTCGCTCGTTTTTTTTTGTTTTTGTTGCTTCTAAAAGTGGTGCGGCGATCGCCGCACCTGGCGCATAGCTTGCGCGGCCCTGCATCAACTGGCTTGCCTGACTGTCAACACCCTAACACCCTTTGCAAAGCATCTGAAATATGGAGACACATCCTTGAATCGGCTTCCCTCATGCAGGTGTCTTTGATGGACATTGGTTCTTCTGCTAACCTTGGTCCGAACCGACTTGTCCAGAAGTGCTGTACACTTCTCTATCTACTGGAAATTCCTAGGCGGCTACTTCCTCTGTTGCTAAGGAAACTAGCTCTTCCTTGTTGTTGTTGTTTTCTTGTAGAAAGTCGCAGTTTACAGGCGCTCATTGGTCTGTGGGATGACTTCTCTTTTAATCCTTTTCCTCTTTTTCAAGGTAGCCTCCTTCGAACTACTTTTCTTGTCGTCTCCCATACTAATATCTATCGCTTGCACTCTGCACCTGGAGTTGTCCTCGTATTATGCCCACCACTGTACTCACCAAATTTTGTAGGCGTCACCTCTGGGAAGAGCATGCACTTCTGCTCTGCCTGGCCATCGCATACTTTGACGGTGTCAAATTGTGTAGGGGCTTCTGGCTGCGAAGTGGGTTTCAGGAGACGTCATGCAACAGCGATTTACGGCGCTTGGCAGTCCGGTGTTGACCAGGCTGACTCAGGATTGGAGGCCAGGGGTGCTTCTCATGGAGAGAAAAACTCAGCCATATCAGCATCACTACCTGGCTGGAGATTAAGCAGCTGACTGAAGAGACTTGTAGTCACTCGTGATATCGTCCATCTTGCTGTTTCTGTCTTTGTGAGTTTGTTGGGCGTTAGACACTGAGGAGTTGCTTCGAAAACGCTAGGAGGAAGCTCGGTTCCCGTGTTGATTTGGCTTATGGATTGACCACAGTCCTGTCTACAGAACATCTCTTTACTAGGCCTTGTACTTTGTCTCTCCGATGCTTGTTCCATTGCATGCTGGGTTCTGACCACTTCTTTGTCGACACAATCGTGGGTGTCAAGATTCATGAGTTCTGTTGAATCCGCCCAGAAAAGGGTTACTCATCAGAAATTGTGCCAAAGCTGACGAACCTTTGTCCTTGAACAATTCCTGAGTTGAGGCCCCTTTTTCATGTGTTTTAGGGAATCTGTATCTCAAGGAATTGTACTGGTCCTTCAAACGCTGAGAGTAGTCCTTGCCTGTGCATGACCCTGACCCCACCATCTCTTGCACCTGCGGGTTTTCTGTCAACCCAATTGCTCCACCAGTGTCTTTCACCGACCCATTATTTTGCTCATGTGCTTGATCCAGCGGCATTGCCGAGAACCTTCTTTGTGTCTTGGGGAAGACCCAGAACTTCTTTTGTTAGCTCAGCTCTGAACCTTCCTTTAGTGTTTTTCATGTCCCTGATTTTGCACCTGTAAATCTAAAACAGCATAATGTGTGTGGTCAATGTAAAGGAACCACGGGGTCAATGTCTCCAGGGAACCATCAATGAAGAGTGAGAATTTCGTTCACAAAGATAAGGACCAGGATCTCTAAGCCCAAACGATGTCCCAAGTACTAAAAGTGGATTAATGTGCACTTTCCTTCTTCCAGTCATCTAAGAGGCTTCGGCATCATGTGGGCCTAGCATCTCTTGGCATGCTCTTGCGCAGTTTGTCAAGACAGAGTGCAGGCGTGATGAGCGTGTCTCGTCTCTTTAAATGGATACATGAATGATGGAATTCATTCCTGCAGAAGCCCATCGGCACTTAGGCTGTAGTCCATCCGCTTCATCTAGAGGTGAACTACCATCCTCCACAGAGCTATTTCTATGTGAAGGCCCCGAACATAACGACCAAGAGGTTTCCCCAAATGTCTGTGGCCATGTCCATTGCACATACTTAGCCAGGGCTAAGGTGTTTGATCTAGTGCAATTACGGGTGTCTGTCCTGGATTGTTGCTTTTCGGTTTCACGTTGTATGATGGTCATTCCATGTCTGATCATTGGAATTGTTGCATCTTCTCAAGAAAGAGTGGCAGGAGGGCGCTTATGCCTATCGGGTCTGTAGATCTGTTGACGAATCATGATATGCGGCCCATGCGATATAGTCAACCTGCACAAATCGTTTCTTTGGATAGTAGTGAAACACGGGGCAATGAAACACGGGGCCACAACTGTATAGTAGGAACAACAATTTAAAAACAGTGTCAGTGTTTGACCTTGACCTCTCGTGCCCTGGAATTAGTGTCACAATACACCCTGGGCATTCGCCTTTAAATGTTCTATGGGACATATCTCTCGAAATAAATAGCATATAAAAATGTAACAATAGATTAATCTGCATCGAGTAAAACCTGTGGCTTTACACACTAGGACACAATGGTGACCATTTTGACATCCGGGTTACATTGACCAACCCCCACCAACCCCTCCAACAAGGGACCCAAACTTGAATGTTGTTATGGGGACATTAACACAATCGAGTAAATATATGGGCGGTTGGGAGCGATCTCCCAAAACGCAAAACCGACGATGAATAGGGAAACAGGGGGAGTATAGGTAGATAGTTGGAAAGAGGTAAGGGGGGGGGTAAGAGGGATAGGGGGGTGATTCTCCTCATCATCTATCAAATACATACGGATTTTTAAACAGTATTACACCATGACTTTGACCTCTGTTGAGACCTTGACCTAGGCCCTCAGACTTTGCACCCCCTGCTAGAATGTTTCTGTTGGACCTAAAGAGTAAGTGTGCAAAAGTGGGCGCTTTTAAATCAGGCTTGTCACGGTCTTTAGCCCACATTTGGCTCTAAGCAACTGAACTATCGTGAGTTGTGAATACTTCTGTGGAAATAGTTCGTAAAAAACTCCCGATTGTTCATATTTTCTTCAAGTTACGAAGCCGGGATTGAATATTAGCACTACAAAGATGATCAAGGAACTTAGTCAACCAACATTTCGCTATATTGGTGGAATGAACGCAGGAGAGGAGTAGACAAATGATCAATGAATCAAACCTCGTGTGTGCCTGTGGAGCGTTCACGGCGTTGTACATATCTTTGCTAGGAATTCGGCATATACAGATTGTTTTGTAAACACATGAGTCATAATATGTCAGCAGGAAATTCAAAAATTGCCAATACATGTATCATCTGTATTTTATCCTTCATACTACATGATAGAGGAGATGGAACTATACACAGAAATGTTCCAATTTTGAAGGTCCAAGACTTCCGAGAAGGTAAAAAATAATAAAAATAAAATAAAAATGCGATATATGCATAAAATCGCTATCGATTTTTCCAAGGTATTAATCATATCTCCATGTTTCCGGTGAAAGTTTAACGGGTGGGGGGGGGGGGGATATATGGCTTCGCGCTTCAAAACCCAGGGGTATTCGGTAATAGAGGACTGAAAATAGGGGTCTTTAGGTAGAGACAGCCGAAATGCCCCCAAAATAGGGATTTTCCGAGTGAAAAATTTACTAAAAAATAGAGGTCTTTGCATTCCCTGTCCAAATAGGGGTCTTTGCGTGACTGGTAAAATTTTCCAATATTGGGTCTTGAGTTGAATTAAAAAAAATTGGGTTTTTTGGTGACAACGATGCTGAAAAATGGGTCTAACAGCCTTACATACGTGTCACTTCAACTGGGAGTGCCCCTGGGTTTTAACCTCTTGACCTTACGAAATTTGTAAAACGTACTTTTTTCCATTCCGATCTTCAGAAAAAAATCACTTTTTTACCTTTGTCGAATTGTAATTTCCTTGTGATCATTCTATGAAATCATTCAAATTTGCAATATTGTCTATTATATTTTCAGTGCATTTTCAGTGAAATTGCAGAGATAAAGTCCGTAGCATTTCATATGTTACTTGACAGAAAAGGAAGAAAACGGCAGTGTTAAAAGATACGAATCTGCATTCATTAGTGTTTTCATAGTGTCCGTACGGACATTTTGATAACTATTATCTGATTTTGTCCTTATAAATTTGCTTCTATTCTTTCAGGAATATGTTTGGAATACCCGTTACTGTTACAGACTGCCAAAATTCGATTTTTGATGATTTTGTTTCGATTTTTTTATTACGCAATCACCTGATGTTCTTTAAAATGCGGGTGTTTTAAGTATAAAATGCAAAAGATACACGTGGGTACTGGCTGAAGCGTTGGGCCATTTGTGAAATGAATCCGAGATGATATTAGCGAAAGAAATTAAAAAAAACCTCCAAAAGTATTAGCGTACTATGCTTAAAATAGCTGGTCCAAAGCTGAAATCAAATGTACCTCAATGGGGCGTGCCAATTAATTGTATTGAATGGCAATTTTAACACGACTGAAGAGGTCTTTTGCGAATCAAAATGATTTTGTTAAGGCAAGCTGAATTTCAGGAACATGTGAATACACTGCAATCTTATTGCGGTTTGTACAGATATTTAATTCATCGATTATCCTTGAGTAGTGTGTTTTTCTTAATTCTGTCATTTGACATTTTATTTTTTGACCATTTTTTCACGGCAACGTCACCGTTTACTAAATTGGGATACACTACATGTATATGCGTTAAACCACCACTAATTTCCAATAAGGATTTAATTTTGTGCAATCTGTCAGAAAAAGGGGCCATATTATTGAATTGAATACTATGAAAGTCACAACTGGCAAACGAGTTTAACCATGCAAAACAAGGGGGCAAACGTTGTACGGAGGGGCAAAAGTAAAGTGCTGTAATTGGAGTTACTTGTTCAGGCCGCCGTGGAGACATTTTTGAGGCAATCAATCAATCAATCATCAACCTTATTTCCATTCACTACACATTATAAAAAACAACATGATATGGAGTATTCGAGTAAAACGGGTCCAAGGTTTTTTAATCTACGATAACTCCAAAGAAATTTCGTATTGGTTCTCTTTCCAGGTGAATATTGTTCCAAAATACATCGAATTCCCTTAGAGAATCAGGAACATTAACGCTTTGTGAATTTGCGCCTTTAGCCTTGTTAGCACTTTTCAAATCTAACATATGTTGAAGTATATATGTGGGAGTTCCTAATATCATTCATTTTGGTTTTACTGGCATTGACGGATACTGTTTGCCTTAACCAGTTATTGACTTCTTTGAGTTCTTTATTTATCAGTCTAGTTTTAGTATCAGTCTGGTGAAAATACAAAATTGTGTATCCACTCATAATCATCGGCAAATAGTATAAATCTAACATGTTTTAAGTCTGGTAATGTCATGCACTAAGAGTATGAATAACAGAGGACCCAGGATGAAACCCTGCGGGACTCCACATAAAATCCTGATTGAAAACTACACCTCTGAAGCCATAATATTCTAATTTGTACAGTAATATATCGGATAAATAGTAGCCGCATGCTTTTCATAGATCTAAAAAGATTACTCATTCTGTTCATTATTCTCTACTTGATGGCAAGCTTTATTCACCAGTTTTCAACAATTGCCATGTAAGTGGAATGGTGTGGGCGGAAGCCCAAATTGATTTCTTATTACGTAATATTCTTTTATCAATATGAACATACATCTGTTAAACCAATCTTTCTATATTTTAAGTAAACTAGGGAGAACAGAGACAGGGCGATAATTGGGAAACACATCGCGGCGGGGCGGACCTCTTTCTTATGAATTGGCGCTACTTTTGCTATTTTTAAGTCCTCAGGTACTATGGAAGTGTTAAATATCACGGTAAGAGGCTTTAGCTATTTCTTTAATGCTTTCTTAACATTATATTTCCATTGCATCGTGACCCGGCTCTTGTTTTGATTGAATTTACTTGACAATTTTGATGATATTCTCTATTCCTCTTCCACAATTGGGTTCAAGTAGGCACATTTCGATATTGGATCACCAAATAATCAAAAGTAATTTTTTGCCATAATGTTGGTTTTGTTGCCAGTTTGGGGCAATTTGACAAAAGTATTGGAATTTAGTTGATATGGCCTTTTGGGGTCAGTTATCGTTTCAAACCCGGGTCCATCTAAATTTAGTTTGTTGCGATGTGTTTTATACGTCCAATAATAGCATTGATTGTTTTCCAGTTTCATTTTGCATATTGTTCCGCAAGACTGAAATTTATTATAATAGTACCTACTTTTTCATTTTACGAATCAACTTAATTTAACTATTTCCGGTATGTTTACATTTTTTAATGTTTTATCATTTTGACTTTTGCAAGTAATATTTAAACAATTTATTATTTTGGTGTGCCTAATACTTTTCAAGAGCCTTTCGTGTTCATGGTGACTTTGGAACTGCCCCTATCTTAATAGTACATGTCTTTAAAGGTATAGATGCATCATACAAATTATTGAATGTCTTAATAAAAAAATTATCATCTGATTCAAGCGATCGCATCCATCAATAACTTCTTCCCACATGACCCTTTGTAGCATTGTTTAAGTTTTGTAACATTTACATCACTGTGTTTCGCTTGTAAGAATTATCTTTCTTTTTACATGTCTTTGACTTGACACGAAACTTTGGTAAATGATCATGATGTCTGTGACCAGAATTGCAGAATTTTAAGCTATAACGATTGTTAGTCATAGTTTGTCAATTATGTAGTCATTCCTTTCTGTTAATTCTATTAGGCTTATAGTTTACGAATTCCAAATTATAATCCAATAAATATAATATTCAAGGTTTTTCTCTTGAAGATGAGTTTCGCTAAGTCCAATAGTGTAAAATCATGGTCGAGCATTTGAATGCATTATTTAAATTTTTCAAAATTCTTTGATAAACTTCTGAATTTGCAATTTAAAATGTAGGTCAAATGCTTTGTGAAGATAACTTATTTTTACAATCAGTTGGAGTGACATGTCAGTGAAGGCTGGGAGGAAAATACGCCTTCATTAGGACATCTACTAGACTCTTTGGTAATGCTCTGGTATCGTAGTGGGTTGGAAATCTTTTAATCATATTTTCAAATCATATTGTAATATCGAAGTTAACATTTGATTATGATAGTCGTCACTACTTTCATCAATCGTCATAACTTCTCAACATCATAATTGGTATAACATTCCAGACAAGAATTAACACAATTTTTTGGCAAGTATAACATCTAACTATGGTTTAATGATTTCTTTCGTTTTTAGGTTGGTGCACTTTTTATGAATAATATTTACAAATCTTACAACGAAATCTCTTTTGATATAGCATTAGTGTTTTTTTTTGGAGGCATGACACACTTTTCTTTACAACACTCGACATGAAAAAAAACTAACAAAACAAAGACAGTATTAATATATAAATTTCCTAATTCTTGACAACACAATTAAATATACGATAAATATTACATATATGTTTTTCAATTAAAATATGCAAGTACGGATGCTCCAAACTTAAGGTAACCAAATGCAGATGGGGCATAATGTAGCCAGGCAGCAACCAAAATGAAGAATTCAATAGTAAATTAATAATCCAAGACCAAAGTAGAAAATTGACAAGCACGCTCTTTGCTGATGCATTGTATAAAATCAATCGACTTGATTTGTTATTGGATTACGAATATGTGAAAACTGTAATAATCAATGATAATATATTATCTATTATAGTCACCAAGTGATTTATTGAATAACTCATGTTTTAGTTGCGTGAATAGGTTTTTTGCTAGGTCCAAACGCATCCCAAAGATTTGAATCTGGCTTGCCAGATAATGTACAATGTATTATGATAAGGATAAGGACCTAGCCTAGTGAATTCGACAGGATAATCGCATGCGACCCATCCTGTCGAATGCACTGAGGCGAGATCCTTAGCCGTCATATACTTTTGAGAAAACCAAGTAATCATCATGTACATAACATTATAATTAACGAATTTATATCAAAATTTTGAGTAGTTTTAAAATAATTAAAAACACTTCTAACACTCCAACATGTCCACAGTTATCCCTCTATACTAGTGTCACAAAGACCTTGAAATGCCAATTCATGTTTGATTAGTTGTTTTGAAATGAATTGGTAGTGCGAGAAAGATCAGACTCTCTAAGACACTTAGAGTGGCTAATCTTTCTCGTACCTCCGTGGCAGTTTCAAAACCCAGTAGTGATGAAACCGCGCTCCAAAGAATTGAAAGAAAGAACACTTTTCCGCACTGCCTTACTTTTTTCAAAACAAACTCATCAGTGAAGATTTGCATATAAATGATATGATTCTAATTCCTAATAAACCATTCCAACGCCCAATGTTTAGATGTAAAAGACCAACAACGCAGACATGTATGTACAAACATGACTGGTTTTCTCTGCATTGAAAACGATTTTATTTGTGAATTTTGGTTTCTTGAATGTATACTTAATTCTTATGGCCTACTATTAAATAGTACCTGATAATAGTCCATTTCTCTAACCTCCGTGCAGTGACGAATCATAACATTCACTAATGAGTTACACTATGTGCTCATCCACCAAGGCAAGGACACAGTTCGTGGGTTGTATTTGCATACATCGACATGAACTAACCTTGTTGATCTGGGTATCATATATATACCCAAAAACCCAGGGGTGTATTTTCTAAATGCCCTGGTGAATGAAAGCCTGACCTGTGCTCAGGGAATGAGATTTTACTAGCTCATAGTGATTGACCAGCTTTCATTAAACGCATTACGCACGCGTAAAGGTATGCCATCTTTGTTCGCGAGTGTAAACAAAGGCCGTCGCTTTAAGCCAAGCGTGTGCGGTTTAACTAACTTCTGTGCGCCCAACCAAATCTCGCCGCTGACGTCACTCTACGACGTATTCGGGGCAGCTAAAAAAACTTTCCTGAAAGGCTTTCGAGAATTGACAAATTATAACTAGGAATTTACATATTTAAGATCAAATATTTAACGTCAAACTATCGTCCTTTGAGAGTAAAAAAGCTTGTTTCTCTTTAATTAAGATGTACGCATTCGGAAAGAAACAGTACAAAAATCACATTAATTTAAATATCTGCGCAATGTGATTCAACTAATACTTTTTACGAGAAACCAATGTAATTTTTCAACACATAATCCTGAAACCAGAGATTGTAGATACACGTTCGTAGAGGGTATATATACGTGCAGACTGTGTACTTGATATTGAGGCAGTAAGTCGATATCAGTGATTTACGGTATTCTAGTTGCTAACTAGAAGTTGTGACCTTTGTGGTGACCCGCCGCGTGAATTATCTTGTGACGCCTTGCATTTATCTGATGACCCGTGCATTATCTTATCTGACAGAGCCCAGGGCATTCGTGAAAAATAATGCACGCTGAAAACAAAGATATCTAACAAACAAACACAGAAGTATAAATGGAACTTGAATGCGACCAAAAAAAAAAAAAAAACAACTACCAACTACCTACAAGAAGTACATAATTATAACATGTACTAAGAGTGGTAATACTTTGAGGCCCGAGATTGTGAGTAATATACCCTACATATTAAAATAACTTAATAACTCTTCTTCTTTGGTCTTGATCATAGCACTTCTATTCCCCGTTTTTTTGGCACCACCTAGGATGCACAAAAACCATCACTTACTCGTCCCTCCCATGGTCATGCCACTTTTCACCGCCCACTCGTCCAACTTTACCATGTTTGGCACTTTGAATAGTAATGTTGAGGTAGTTAGCATCTCCTGGCCCCCACCAAATATGTGTACCTTTCAGTTTCCCCTCCTTGCACTCATGATTTCTTCTAATGTTTAAGGCGGGTGAACTTCACCACAATATTCCTTGATTTGCCATCCTTTTCTTGCCAATTCCAAGTGTGGCGGTCATAATGTCGCTTCATTTAATGGACTTCATCTTTCTGAGCTATTGTCTTTATGATTTCATCAGTGTTTTCCCTTCTTCGTTTCTGCAGAAACGGTTTAGGTCGTCCTTGAACAAATGTTACAAAATTTGTACGAAATATACGGAGAGGTACTATCTAATAAACTACACTTTGGTCACCTTTTCTTCGCAGGAATGGTTTATTCTTACCTTTCAGCTCCAGGATTATCTTGAACAGTAATCCCGTATAGCTATCTTAGCTATTGCCAGTAAAAATAGGCCTACATTATCTTAATTCGTGGAACCGGACAACATGTTGGTGAACCCATCAGCTAAATTTGCTAAAACTGTTGAAAATAATTATGACCTTGATAAATGCCCCCTTTTTTGTATGTTGCCCTAAACAAGTACTTTGATATGCTATTCTTGACTGCGTCTAAGAACACTTCACAAAGTTTGTTTTTAATTGCATTAAAGTGGGAGTAAGCTTTTATTTTTTTATTAATTTTACTAGTCACTACCGTTCCTTCAACAACTACAACTGAATACAATTTATGCAGAGCGTGCCAAAAACTGTGAATTCATTATTTTTTTTTGAAAGGCGAAAGCACTTTCAAGAAAAAATGATATAGTTTTTCATGGGTAGAAAGTTTTCTTAGGTCTACATTAATTTTTTCCGCGATTATTTTGGATGATATTAAGAAATTATATCCAAGTTACGAACGCAGGGTCAATTACGTTGAACCACTCCCGCTCCCTTTGTTGGGAAGTGTTCTGGGTAATGAGCAAGTTGAAAGCTGTTGAAACCTGGTTTTTGATGGTTGCCAAACCATTGCATTAGCACCTTTCGTGGAAGATTCTTTCTTTCTTTCTTCTTATCGTGTCCAACACTGTGTTCTCAATATGATCCAGCCAAGATGGGTACACGTCTGCTGCTTCACTGAATTCCGCAAGGTCCTTGTTTGTGCATTGTTTTCTCTACCAGCAGTGGGCAGACCAAGAGGTGTTTCCATTGGAAATCATTGCAATAAGTGATTCCTTCCTCTTTTGGATGTGGTACAGATGCCAGCCCAAACCATCCTTGTGATATGGTTAAAGATGATGGGAGTCAAGTGTTTGTATTCTTTCTTGTGCTTGGATTTTCCTTGAGTACCGTTCTTATGTTGTTGTGTTTGTCCGAGTTCTTGCTGTTATTTGCCTTCCATGTTGCCGCCTCTTTTTCTATTTAAGATCACTCCGTTCTCTGGTATTTGTCCAAAGTTTTCACTTATGTATTCTTGTTTGGTAAGCGTCTTTAGGAAAAATTGCTGAGAACCCAACGAATGGTTTCTTCATGGCTTTTTTGCATGTACATAATGCTTTCCATTACGAATCAACTATGTGCAATGCTAAGCCTTAAACGCATTCCTTCATATAGAAAATCACAACTTTGTGATAACATTCCGGATCCGGAATGTTTGTTATAACACATACCTATTGACGTGATACTACAGCACCAATGTTTCACTGCATCACAACGAAAAATCCGGTCATTCAAATTTCGGAATTGTGCATTTTAAGGTCTATCTTTAGTTCTAGTTGACTATTCATTATTACACAACAAATATATTTTTCGAAATCTCTGAGTCAGACTTTAGAACATTGTCAACGTAATCACATGTTCTACAGTGTTGAAAATATGGCTGTTTTGATGGTTTACCTACCGGGTTACTGAATCACCATTTTTGATTATAATGCCGAATTTTTTCCCATCAATACTACCTACCTGAATTAAAACATTCAAATGTCTTCTTTGAAGTTATGCCCAAAGTCCAATGGCCTTTTCTATATCAAATAAAATTATCCGGTGAAATGGCCCAACTAAAATTTATGCCCGCATCACTTCATTGAGTGTAAATCTCTGATCTAGGGACCCAATGGTAAGGGGTAAACGGGCAATTTATAGAGGAAAATTAGGCCTCCTACAATACATAGTTTTAATTACGAAGATTGACGCAGAAATATTTTAATATGGTTTTCCGGTTTACTTTTTTGGCAACATTCTGTAAGATCTATTTACACGATTACATCTATATACATGTAGAATTTATTACATAATTAAATTTACGTAGACCATTAAACATGTAAACATGTATTGGCAACATAATTTGTCTTTAATATATAATTGTCATAATTTGTTTCCCTGAGCCAAAAACAATCGCCGTTTGTTAATTTCAAAATCAGCTACCGTGGTGAAATTTAATATGGATTTTGACCGTGTTTTTACGGAATTTATTATTTTTTAAAATTAGGTTAAAAACGCGTGTTTTTTTGTTTTTAAAAACGATAGTTAAACACTGGCTTATTTGGGGCGGGGTGCAACAAATATTGCACTCTTAACATCATTGTGAGTACAAATATTAATGTTTTCTGATCAACTCGAAAAATCGCCCGTTGGCCGGAGAAGTTTTGGTACTAATTTTCACTAAAGTTACGATTTTCGTGGGGCACTGATGAGGACTTCAACTTTAGTCTAGTGGCAATCATAACAAATAACTGCGGAGGACCTGTTGCGCGCTTTGCAGTGGCGTAACAGCGGGGGGGGGGGGTGGGGGGGGGGGGGGCCGGGGGGCAGTTTCCCCCTGACTACTTTGGCCGGGAAAAAAATTGCAAAAATCATGCTAAATCAGCCGTTTTTTCAGCCCTCTGACCGGGAAAAAATTGCCTTTTGGGACTTTAATGAATGTGTGTGTGTGTGTGTGTGTGTGGTGGGGGGTGGGGGGGGGGTGTGGGTGTAACTTAAATTGTCTTTGTTTGTCATTTTGTTTGTTGTTTACTTTTTATAGACTGTCCACAATCTGTAGACAATGTATGGTATTTTTTACCTTGATAAAGGAAAGTTTTCATCATCTTTTCGACACGTTCTTAACCGTATTAGTGTTTTGTGTATGTTTTCCTCCTAGGGGGTTGCAATTCACATAAATTGAGTTTTATGTTTAGATATACATTATATCGTCATTGAGTGCAAAAAGTCGTATCTACATGTCATGATTTTAACAAACAAGAGACGCATTTTTGTGTTTCTGTTCAGTTTGAGTTTTCGATTATAAAATTTTAACACACGATGAAAATATATTTTTAAATATTATGAATATTTTATTCCCACTTAATAGATTAATTAACAAGTAATAGCTAATTAACGTGGCGTCAACTACAACCCACGATTTCCCGTGTAATGCCAGCTGGCCGTATCTACCATTACGACTTTGTTGCACTCAACATAAATACCATTTTTAGTGCAACAAAGTCCTATCTACACCTAACTATATAGGCTTAATTAGCCCGATTAACTCTCAATAAATTGAGCCTTATACTTGACATATATTCAAATTATGCGTGTTCTTCCTTTTTGTAAAAATAATTAATTATCACAAAGGGTAATATTGAGTGAAGAAATTCGTATCGCATTTTTTGATATTTATTAAGGTTTTTGTGCCAAATAAGCAGAATTGAAAAACTAAAATGCACTTTTGACAAAAAATATCTACATAACTAATTTCCCCGTGTAGTGCAACAAAGTCGTATCTACCATTTACGAATTTGTTGCACCAAACAGAAATTCAATTTTGAAATGAACCAAGTCGTATCTTCATCGAAATTGGCCTATTTAGCCTAATAACACTGAGACTGTCACTTTAATTGTATATCAATTTGCTAATGACCTCGCCTTTTCATACCTCACTTCGCCAAAAATGTCACGATTTGTTGCACTCACATGAGGTAAATGTTAAGCACTTTTGTCAACAAAGTCACAAAGACGGGGACTGTTTGCGGGCAGTAGTTTAGATGAAGGTCCCTAAAACTTTTCTTGTAGCCGTTACATCTGGCCGTTATACATACATCACGCTTGTCAACATGCAGAAAGCTCGTGAGCGGGGACGGTGCAGGTGGTTCAGATGAGTCCTTAAACACTTTTCTGTAGCCGTTAATATACGCGGCCCGTTACACGCATACACACACATCTTTGTCCATTAAGTCCATTACCGGAGCGTTAAACCTTTGCTCACATGTGTCAATAGTTGGGAAACCTCAGTACGAGGGTTTGCGCTACCTGAGGCTGAGATCCCCCGCTACATCTGCCAACTGAACTGTAGATTGTCCATTGCAACTAAATGCCTGTTTATAGCTTCTGTAGCCACTGCAAGTCATGTTATACAGCACAGGGTTGAGTGATGAATTTAATAAGATGGCTATTCGCCCAAGCCCAAATCACAGACGAGTGTTTTCCATTTGGGAAATGGCTAAACCCGATAATGTGAGAGACTGCATAATTAATGTCAAGTATTTTTGAAAGGAAGATAACTATGAAAAAAACATTGCGTTAATTATCAAACATGCGCGCAAACTACTTGAATTTCACGGCTTTTGTGACTGTTTTACCAGAAGAATGCTGCTTGAATTACTGGTAACAGGTTGTTGTAAGTGTACGAACGATACCCACTGCATATAAATCAGCGTAACCTCCACAAGAAAATATTGACTTAAGTTTAAGGTAAGTTTGACCCAGATCCATCCCGTAAGCAAAGTCATACCAATAGCAAACAGTGCCATTTGCGATCACGGTTCCTTTGGTTTCCTCCAATACCCGCTAGCCCATGCTGTGTCTTTCCAATGTGCAGAAAACTGACATTCAGAAAGACACAATCCACATTATGGGCCGCCATCAAAATGGCCCTGCTTTTCCCTTTGATAGCACGATAATTTTTAGCGATGACAAATCGGCCATATAACGATCAAACATAACTAAAGTAACAAAATAACACAGATCCAAAATAAGTCGTGTATGCGAAGAGTTTTGCGCGGAGGTGCAGCTCCAATTGCTCCTAAACGGAAAGATCCCAGGTTGTGTTGAGGCGAGTTAATGGCAACCTGATTGCAAGGCTAACCCATCAAAGCAAGAAGAGTACGTCAGCTACCGCAAGTATTTC